>CATIWR010119292.1:0-19174 GCA_949677035.1 Omphalea diandra | reverse complement strand
GTTCACTACTCAGTTGATGATGACGCCTTATGAACCTGAGGATAATGTACCAGTGGAGTACTTCCAGACATATGATAAGCCCATCTATGCTTACAAAAGAGACAGTCACTGTTTCTGGGGAGGATGTGACTGTGATGCATGCTACTATGATATGCTGAAAGAAGATGAAAAGGAGGAAAATAAGAAGAAAGGAAGGGGCTGTTCAGAAAGGGAGTTAAGGAGACGCTATGAGGATGGAGATCCGTCAGTTGGATGTTTGGGTGAGCCTTCGGGCAAGTATGATTATTTGGTCTATTATGGACCTAGCCATCATAAATCTTCACCTAAGCTTTGTAAACTTCCTAAACCTCAAGACCTTTTACCTTGTTACAAGAAAGCCTTAAAACACCTTTCTAAAGAAAAACCAATTTACCAAACCCTGCCAGAAATACACATGTATCAACCACCTTCACCTTCCTTTTCTGAAAATGATTTTCCACCACTTCAAGAACAAACAAACCAAAATACCCAAGTAAGACAAATGCCTTATGTCCATACTCCTACTGGAGTAACTCCTCAAGGCCAACCTCTAAGAATCACATCAGGTGAAGCAGTTTTGAACTGGCAGACATCCAATGCTCTTGCATAAAACAAAATCCTTCAAAAGATTGAATCTAAAGTGGATAAAGTCTCAAATCAAGTTCACAAAGTTGAGGAGAGACTAACAGAAACTCAGAAGGATATGTATGAGCTGATGTATAGGTTAAAAGCTGAAGTTGAGGCAAAGCACAAAGAAGTAATGGGAATGGTGGATTAAAGAGCGCAGCTAGAAGAAATAAGAAGAAAGTCTATTGAAATTCAGAGGTTAAAAGACCAGATCCAGAGAATTGAGACGGATTTGAAATATTCCCAGTCACAACAAAAACCAGCCTTTGTTGATCCCTTTGACATACCTTTGCCACCTATTCCTTCACATAAATCACCTATCCTAAGAATACCTAGCCAAGAAGAACAAGAATTCATGGGATTGTTTGTTGATCTTTTCCACAAGAAACTTAAAGCTGAAAAATTTCCACAGCAATTTGACACTTCCATGCACTCAACCAAGTCTTCAGAATCTGTCAAAAAACCAGACCATCAACCACCTGAACCAAAACCTCCACAGCAACCACCAAGCTCAAGCATGATAAACCCTTTGGTCTCATATTTAGACAAAGCAACCTCATCAATGCCAGAAGCTCATATGGCTTCTAGTATTCCCAAAGCTGATTCAACAGCTTCTTTAGAAAGTTATGTTTCAAGTAAATATGAAGACACTTCTGAGATTTCCAACTCAGAAGAGGAGTTATTGGCAGAACATTTCATGGCAGATCCTCCAACAGATCCTCCATACACTGTAGATCCTCATGAGGAGATAGATACTACAGATCCTCATGCACAAGAAAGGACTAGATCTAGTTCAAATGGAGGACCTTGGTTTACGTTGGACAACATCTCTCCTGCAAACTACAGGGATAGATTCTAGGAGTTTAGAGCCTAGATAGAGACCCAGATGAAGAAACCAGAAGCAGTCATTTGTACTGTTCTTGAGGAGTTTGCTGCTCATATGATTGGAAGAATGCAGGAATGGTACTCAGCCTTAGATGAAGACTCAAGATTGCGGATGTTGCAATCTCCCAGTCAAGCAGAGTTTCTGAAAATGTTGTATATGGAGTTTTGCAGAAAACATACAGATGCTTCAGAAATAGCTCGCAGGGAGTTTTTTAACATGAAGTGTTGTTTGTTGCTAAAAACTGATCTAGACCTCCATTACCAAAGACTGTCCAAAAGATTCTATCAGCTCTCTGGATGGGCTAGTCCTAATTTAAAGGAGGCCTTTATTACTTCATTACCGGAGGTTCTTACTAATTCAATGCATCAAATTATGTGTAACAAAGATCGATCCATTAATGATTATTCGTTTGGAGGGATTTATCAATTATTGATGCAAGGGTTGGAAAAATTATGCAATGAACAGAAAGTTATTACACAAATGATGGACATGCAATGACAACCAACTCTGAAAAGGCTTGTCGTCGTGCAGATTTGAAGATTAAATGTCCAAAAGAAGAAAATAAAATGTGTGAGTGTGGCACGAAGAAAAAGAAGCATTTTATAAAGATTAAATCCACTCCTTCTGATGAACGGAGAAGGAAGAAGTGGAAATTCTTTCGGAGAAAGAGATACAGAGGAAAGAAGAAATCTACAAGATGTTACTTATGCAGACAAAAAGGACATTTTGCTAAACAATGTCCTAATAAGAGAAAACAGGCTTCAAAGATGATTCAACAGATTCAACTCTCTACAGCAGTTGATTTGGAAGATGTTGATATCGAGTCACTTTTTTCCATTGAAGATGAGGCTACAGAAGAAACTGTTTTTGCAGTTGAAAATGATTTTTCTAGTTCTGATGAAGAAGAAAGACTGGTGTCTTATTGTCATCAAATAACTCCAGTTCAGGGGTTAAGTGCTGATTGTCCTATTCAAATTCCAGATCTTACTTCAGTCACAAACTTGTTACAAGAAGATCATCCTGTGCCTCTAGCATATGTTCATGTGTTTCCAGAAAAATTTTCTAATCCAGTGAAGGCAGTTGTTTTTGTTAACATAGGAGCTTATCTTTTTATGATGAATCCTAAAGTTTTGCCTGAGGAATATTGGAAACCATACAAGCGGTACTTTCAAGCTGCTAATGGAATAATCTTTCATACCAGCCTCATTACAAGGAAACCTGTGACAGTCCAGTTCTTTTCAGGCTGTCAGATTCACTGTCCGTTTTTGGGCTCGACCTTACCCAATAAAGATCTTGTCATTGGGTTCGACCTATATTGAAAGCTAAGAGATTTGAGGATACTTCCAACAGGCCTTAAGTATAAGGGCTATTTTCAGCCTTTTACTAAGGTTCCAACTTTGTTTAAAATGGAGGCCCATTCAGCCCAGTATCTACCAACAATCGAGTTCATAGTCTAAAACCTTCAAAACTATTATTGTGTTGAAAACCATAAAGATTTTCTCCTTAAAAATCCAAACCCATTATGGAAGAATCTGGATTTCTTTATTAGCCTGCCTTTCAAGTTGAATGAAGATATAAATCCCACCAAAGCTACTCATCTTGGTATGACACTAGAAGATCTTGCCTTAACCTACCAAGAGTGTTCAAAACTCTTGGCCCAAAACTTAATTGAGCCTACAAACTCACCTTGGGCCTGTCAGGCCTTCTATGTGAACAAGAGATCAGAACAAACTCGTGGAAAGAAACGTCTTGTCATAGACTACCAGCCACTTAATCATTTCTTGAAAGATGATAAATTTTCACTACCAAAAACCTCCTCACTGTTTATTCACATGGCTAAAGGAAAAGTCTTTTCAAAGTTCGATCTAAAGGCAGGATTTTGGCAACTTGGCATTATCGAATCAGACAAAGAAAAGACAGCTTTTTGTCTTCCCAATCGGCACTACCAGTGGACAGTAATGCCTTTCGGATTAAAGGTGGCCCCATCACTTTTTCAAAAGGCGATGATCCGGATCTATGAACCTCTATTGCATAGTGCGTTAATCTATATAGATGATGTACTACTCTTTTCTGAGGATATGAAAGCTCATCAAAAGTTGCTGCAGCAGTTCTTTGAGTTGACAAAAGAATATGGAATCATGTTTTCCACGTCAAAGATGCACGTTGCTAAAGAAAAGATTGAATTTCTTGGGATGCTATTTGAAAATGGATTGTTCTTCTTTTCCCAAGATGCTAAACTTCAAGGGGAAGGAAGTTCCTAATTCTCAATTGCTAAGATGGAAGGACTAGTTTAGTAAATATTCCTTTGATGTTCAACATATAAAAGGGGATCAGAACCTCATCCCATATTTATTATCTAGACCAGCACACCAATTATCCCTTATAACTAAAGATCACTCTTTTCCATTGTTCTTCATGGCTTTCACTTCCAGTTCTACTGAAGCTTCCACCACAGTACCAAGTATTGTTCTCTCCCTTGCAACAGTCCAAAATTACCAGCCAAGTTCCTCTCAGAATGATGAGTCTTTTCTGAGAGATGGTTTGCCTCCAGAAATAAGGATTCCCACTTCCTATACAAAGATCATAAAGAAAGCTACAGAGCAACTCTTTGTATACCAGACACTGCTCTTAAGGACCTACAGACCTGTATTCATGGATATATTAGGAATATATCCTAATTATCATTTCCTGAAGGTGTACACGTTTCTAGATTATTCTGCAGTCATTAGTGGAGGATGGCGTTGGCCCAAAGAATTTCTCATATTTCTCTGGTATTTTTGTCATCTGTACACAATTGCCTTTGAAGTCAGGCCTTATCACCTATGGTCCTATCTGAAAGACATCCAAGAGAAAAGAAGGGTTAATCCGTTTATGGTAACCTTCTTAGAATGGTTCCAACCATTATCAGTCTGGATCATGTCCATGGAAGCTAAGTTCAAAAATTTTGAGCCACAGACAGCTCTTAATAAACAGTTAATTTATACAGTTAATCGTTCATGTTTTATGAGTCTGTCAGGAAACACACCACAAATCATGCCGCACCTCAGTCTCTACAAGGAGATCCAATACTCTCTATGGAGTGATGCACTCGAACACTTTGAAGAATTTAGAGAGCTCCGAACATATATGTGTGGTAAGAATAAAATTGTTCCTAAGGAAATATGGCCTACAGTTGCACAGGAAGCACCATGGGATACTCTTCCTCCTCAATATCATCAAAGCCTCAAACGAAATAGTGACCAATGGGGAAAGATTCCCTATCACGAGACTTTAATTGATGATACTACAAGGGATTACTATGAGCAGTCTAGCTACTCTCTCGATCCCTTTGATATGGCCTTAAGATGGGAAGAAGACCAAATTAAAGAGAAGATGGAACAAAAACAATATGAGGAGGACTATGATAACATGAATTTGTCTCCATCACATGAGCCCATGCTTCGTCATCCATTAAAGTAGGCGGCAGATAAACGTGGTGGGACCATATGTCTTATCTTTGTAAAAATGAGTGTGCTTTCTTTTCTACTTTATGTAGTGGAGAAGTACTGTTGTTAGTGGGTTTGCTTTGTACTATTTACTTTTGTAAAAGGAGATTCCTTCTTATCCAGAGGGCATATGTTTTTTTAAAGTATGTTTGTTTGTATCCGAAGCTCCTATCTATATAAGGGAGTCTCTTCTTCATTGTAAGATAAGTTGGTCTCATAAATAAGTTGGTTTGAAAATAAAAACTTCTTTCTTTCAAAACTATGAGTTTCTAAAGTTCTTTTATTACCTTTGGTGATTCCAATTACTTCTATTCATAACCCTAATCCTTTATCAGAATGGCTTAGTTATTACTTTCATAAGTCTTATACTAAAAGGACTGTGGAACAAGTTAAAAGATTCGGAATAGTGCAGTAAGGCAGGAAAGAGACTGTTTCTCCGCCATAGGCTTGGGTGTGTCGTCATAGGAGGTTATGTCAAAGGTTCTGCTCCAATGTTGACTGAGTCTTTTGCAGATTCATGTCTGATGTTGTTCACAGTCATACCTGTATAAGGCTTATGCTTTTAGAGTTTGTCAAGTAAGGAAATCCGTGCAAACACAGGAAGTCCTTTTCTCCCATGGTAACTGACAGCCAGCCTGATAGCACTAAAGTGTATGTGAGTATAGCCTTGAGCTATCCATTGGTGGACAAACTCAGGTGGAATCTCCAAGTTGATAAATTGTTCCAACCCAGTTGCCTAGACTGGACATTGATCAAAGCTTTAGGCCTGTACATATTCTTTTACAGACTTTACAGAAGGTTTAATTAAAGAACGGATGGTACGGGTTAAGCTAGATTTATTTTTATAGAAGGCATCAAAAGGGTTAAGGAAAGGAAGGCTAGTTTCTTATATTTTCTTATCATCTGAAATATAAGAGAGTTCATAAAGGTAATCTATTTTAGAAGAGTGAGATCTTTTGAAGGTTACTAGTTTAAGGATTTTTCTAATTAGCTCTCCCACACTTGACTCTTCAGAAACACACACCCAAATTTTCAAATCAAAAGAATTTGCTACCATCTCATCATTGTACACTAACTGGGTAAGAAAAGTCTTTCCTAAGCCACCAAACTCGGCGATTGCAACTACAGAAGTGTCTCTACACAATAATGATTTTATGAATTTTTCTTTATCTTCCTCTCTTCCTATCATATCTAATTCTAATGCAGAGGATGTCTCTCTCCGAGGACTACTCTTTGCCAATGTATTTACTCCAGCTTTCATCTTGAGAAAGTCAATGATGGACTTATCTTTGGGGATTTGAGCTAAAGTCTCTCCAATTTTTTTAATTTTATTCCCCACCTTCAGGCGAAATGCAATTTGATTAGAGGAAGAAAAGAAGTCTCTTACCTTTCTCTTCATTGTTGCCTCACCTTCAGCCTTCCTCCGTAAATCTTCAGTTGCTATATCATCGAGCAAGTCATCTGCATCAGAAACGACTTCTTTAAGCCTTTGTATCAAGTTCTTCCTTGCAGGACCAGTCTGTTGCTCCATCTCAGCCTCTAGAAGCCCACCTTTGATAGTGGAGAGAGTTTGTTCAAGTCTCCGTACATTATCTTTAACATCCTAGACCGATCCAACTTCTTGGGAAGCAAACGATGCCAAGTGTGAAAACAATTGTGCTGCAATGCTAATTAGCAAGCTCTCGACCATTTTTTATGGATAATCACAGGAAAAAGGTCGAGAAGGTAATGAAGATAAGGACTGGGAAGGGTGGAAAGATTTTGCTGGGAAGACTTATGAAGATTTGTGTATGATGATGAGATTGATAATGAATAAGTCAATATATATAGAAGTTTGAGGAGAGCATTACTTTCACTAGGAAACGAAAGCGAAGTATTTTCAATTTTCCATTCGAAACAAAAATGAAGAAGCAATGATATAATAAAGAGTAATCATAACAGAAGCAACGAATATAATAAAGAGTAATCGAAACAAAGTCATCTTATATTCCCTTTTTGCCTATAGAAGTAAGTCGTACATTCTAATGAAAATGCCATTTTATATGCTGCATTTTGATGAGAATATGTAAGACACACAAAAGTTTCATGATATAAGCAAGGTATTTTCTCTTTTGTGCTCATGAAGAAAGTAAACGCGATTAAGCAATGTATCAAATTTAAATAATAATAATAATAATCATCATCATCATCATCATTAGGGAAATCAAACCCAACATTCCTTAAACACTTTTTTTTCTTTTTCCTCATTAATTCACAAGTTCACGCTGAAGAAAAAATATGAGGCTAGTTTCTATAGACTTGAGATGCCAGCTATTATCCGTAAGGTACAAGTTACGAGTGCATGAAACTTGAATTGTGTTTCAGATGTGATAGTTGTTATAAAATGGCTACTGGGTCCATGTCGGTACCAATATTGGCAAAAATGTGGATTGTACATGATTGAAGTTTAAGGATGAAGACCAATTGTGCTGTGGATTTCATAGCAGAGTTATTCTTGATTAACTGTTAGGACTTATCCTACAATTCAAAGATTCAGAATATAATAATAAGATTTATTGGCGTTAGTGTAGGACTATCCTACAATAACAATGCTCTGTCTTATCTTTTCAACATTTTGCTGGACCTGTGGGCTCGAAATCTCTGAATGTGGAATCTTTTGTTTGATGAGAAAAAATGGATGCAATTTATTGAAGTTTATAGTCAGGATATCTACAGTTTTGGAGTAATTAAGATGTTGATGGTAATTTCTTCATTGCTTCCAGTAATGTTATCACCTGTCATGATCACTTTGATAACATGATTCATTCATCTATATAATGACAATGCATATCTAGAAGATTGCTTACTATCTGATAGAGAAGGTCTCATTGACCTGAAAATTGGATTCATGGATCCAGGGAACCTACTCTTGTTATGGTAGTGGATTGTTTAATTGCGGAACGTATTTTGAATCGCATAGGATGAATTACTTTTGTTGGTTCGATTCAAACAGTTGCATTTAAAAAAAGCATTAATCTTTTTGAATACTTATGGGCAGTTCATTCTTAAAGACTTGAACAGTTGTGAAAAAAAAAAAAGAAAAAAGAAAAAGCCATGAATGTCCTTTTTTTTCACTTCCCCAAGATATTTTCTTTACCTTGGTGAATTTCTTCTCTGGTTCATGCACTTTCACCAATTATTATCTTAACAAACAGTGGAAAAGAAGTCGGAAGAAAAATAAAAGGAAGATGGGAGAGTGTTATATATATGAGCCTATATAAGGAACGAGGGAAAAATTCTTTGGTTCCATTTCCTGAGGACCTTCAACTAATTTCCACACTGAATTTTGCTAGAGTGGACAGGGAACTTTACATCGCTTCAACAGCTTGTTATTTCTGATTTCCATAACTTGAGTTCTTTACCATAATATAAAGCACTAGCCTTTATATTATGTTATGTCCCATTGATTTTCTCTAGAAGTCACAGACAACGTCAACCCTGCAGTCAGAATTATCCAGTGGGAGGCATCTCCGGCGGCCAGATACTCCGGTAGAGATGCCTGATAAGCATTTTTTTTTTTTTCAAGTTAATTCTCCATTCACCGTCAAACATAAAAAGCTAGTAATGCTCATTAGTCCTTACTATTATTTGCTTGTACATTAGACTTAAAATTAAAAGACATTTCCAGTGCACAAGAAAATAAAGCCCTATCAATTAAATTTTTACATTTCAATATACTGTATATATATTTAACTTAAAAATTTTTTTGAGCACCTACAGAGACTGCCATTGAAGTTTGTAAGGAAATATGGGAATGAGCTTTCTAATGTTGCTAAGCTAACTGTATCCAATGGCTATGTTTTGGCAAGTGGGTGAACCAAAAGAAGCAAGAACATTTGGTTTGATGGTAGTTGGTATGAATTTGTAAAATATTATTCGATCTATCCTGGATTTTTTTTTTTTTAAGTATTCAAGCACAAGGGTATGTCTAATTTCAATGTTTTTATATTCAACATCAGCACTTGTGAGATTCAATACACGCGTCATGCACCCAAAAGTGATTATTTCAAGAAACTAGAATTGGTAATTTGGAAGATGATGATGACTCTGTTGAGATTCTGGCTTCTGCTGCATATCCAAGTTCAAGCGAAAGGAAATTTCCTTAGTCAAAGCAGAATCTGCATAAATTTACTTCGGGTTATGAGCATCTGCAGGCATTAATAAGCATCGCCGAAAGGATGTTGCTTCTGGAGAGAAATCAAATTTGGGGGGGGGGGGTGAGTATAAGGAAAAAGGCAAAAAAAAAGAGAGAGAAGCAACATGGTGGAGGTGGAACTTACTCATTTAGAGGATAAGGCTCTTTAAATCTTGATGTTTATTATGTGCATACTTTCTATATGGGCTGATAGCCTAATGTCTCTCTTATAACTTAATAAAGATTCAAGATTCTTGTATTGTGTATTTATGCTCAGTTTGAATTCTGGTTTGTGGAGATGGAAACGATGTGCCAGCAGGTGAAGAGGAAAAGGGAAATTGCAGGAACTTTTCATAACAGATTATTTCATAGCAGATTATCAAAGTTGTCTCCAAAAAGCAGAAGCCAAAAAAATCCAGCTTTTATGGTCATAATATAGCCATATCACAAAAACATGGTGAGCCTAATAATTCATCTAAATGCACTTGCGCTTCTTTTTCTTTGCCTAATGCGCTTAATTAGTTGCAAATTTTCTATCTCAATTGACATTTCAGTACGTGTGTGCTGCATTTGTCAACAAGTATGGGCATAGAAGCATGATCAAGATTCGAATTTCTGATGAAAAAGAACGGCTCCTTCAAACGTGTTGGATGATTGAATTTAACAGAAGGATGGGCAAGATTTTTTGCGGATAATACTTTGCAAGTAGGAGATGTGTTTTTGAGCTAATGGGTGTGAAGAGAAAGAATAGTATACTTATAGCCCAATATTTCATACACATCTGGGGTGAAAATATAGAGTTGTATGGTATGGTATGGGTTTGTGTCTATGTTCCTCCCCAGTACTTGGGCTACTAGTCCATCATCATAACATTTGTTGTATAGGAGCAAAAATATTTGCTTTACGCCAACAGCTAGAACATAGAGTTGGCTTCAGTTTTTGTACGATATGGCTGTTCCAGCATCCCACATCGATAAAAAAAAATGCAAAATCCTACTACTTTTATAGACGTGGCAAAAGCAAAAGCAGGCAAGTGTCAAGAGACGGAGTGATTGGGTTGCTTAATATTAACCCAGGAAAGTCCCCGAGCCTCTTGCCGCAGAGATGCGGCCCTGGAAACAGGGGAAGCTTTAGCACATTGGTTAATTGGGCTGAGACACGTGTGGAGCCTTAAACCTGACCGCCTAAGCGATTTGGCTGGGTTCACAGTTATTCACTCGGTCTATTCACTGGGATAGATTAACCGAACGGGGCTTACGATCTCGTGACGTCGTTTTTTCTCAGATATATTATATGATATTTATGAAAAATAAAATAGATTTTACGATTTATCTGATCCATTTTAAATTCAAATGTTTAATGATTTGTTTATAATAAAACTATTTAGATAAAAAAAAATGTACGTTAAGATACGAAAAGAAAAGGAGGGATTATAATGACTGTCTGAATGCTAAAAAAATTTTTTTATGATTATTTAAAAATCACGTGTATTTGGAAAAAGATATTACTTCAAGATACATGGAAGATGTATTCAAATGCAAATATCACGAAAAAATTTTTTAAAAAAATTCATATGAACCGAGCAAGAAATATTTCAAGAATTGCGATTATATTTCACTGTCTTAAAATATTAAAAAATTAACGGGTAGATAATATCAATAAATGATTTGTTTAAATTCAATAATGGTTGATAAATCTGTGCATATTTTATGAATTTTCTCTCTTAGTTGAATATATTTAACGCTTAGGCCAGTTAGAATAAATCATGTGGAAAAGAAAAGAATGCTTTGACACAAGTTCATGGAAATTATAATATCTCTGTCTATCATTTGCAAACATCTGTTAATGGGTCTAGACACAATGCTTTTGACACAAGTTCATGAAAATTTTTTTACTTAGATTCGAGCGTGTACACGTTTAATCAAGTATTAACCAAGTAAAACA
The DNA here is from genome assembly GCA_949677035.1 of Omphalea diandra. Lineage (NCBI taxonomy): Eukaryota > Viridiplantae > Streptophyta > Magnoliopsida > Malpighiales > Euphorbiaceae > Omphalea > Omphalea diandra. The sequence goes on along the minus strand of CATIWR010119292.1, from coordinate 8,040 downwards.
TGTCATGTAAATGAAATAAATTATCAATTTAATTATTTATAATAATTTATTAATCTTTTTTTTTTCCAACCAGAATTTATTAATCTATATGTCACAATCACATTATTCTTTTAGGTGCATGCAGGAATTTCTCTGTAACTCTTAGTTAAGGGCAACAAGCCATTGGGTGGCAACGGGTCAAAAGCAAATTGCTTTTCTTAGTTTCCTTCAAACTTGTGTGTATTCCAACACATAGACGGCTTGACTATCATGATGGGTTTTTGCTCTCTCTCCCCTCCACTGGCTAATTAGTAACGTGCGATATCCCTTAATGAAAAGAAGTTAGACTAGTCTTAGATTGGAACCAAACAAGTCACATACAAACTAAGAGGTTTCTTTTGGGGCTCCATTGCAAATCCCCGACACCACTAAAATTGATCTATCATCTCTTTCAAATCGCCTCCAGAAATGGAAGCTGCTTATAGAATACAAAGATTTTACAGTCTCTGTACAAATCCAGGTTAGCAATAAAGGGAAAAAAAACTGAATCAAGGGATAAACCTAAAAAATTAAAAGCAAAATCAAAGGGCCGCCATAATGATTCATTACGTTACAACGCACAACTTTAGGTTCTAAATGGTGAACTTTCACCACTGTGATCCATTATATTTATATTCCAGAATCCTATTCATCAGGGAATCACAAGGCAAGATTTCGTTTTGTAGCTTCCATTTTCAACAACAGATCCTTAATATCTGCCTCCATCCTCATCTTCATACTAGAGTACTCCCGGTGAGCCCTTTCCAGGGCCAGGAATTCTTCCAACTTTTGTTTACGCATTTCCTCAGCCTCAGCTAACCGCAATTTTGCAATTCTACTTGTATACTCTTCTTCAAACTTTTCATTCTTAGTGATTGCAATGCGCTTCAGGCCCTCAGCTTCCCTTCTTGCATCATCAGCATGAGCTTGAAACATTTTAGCTTCTGCCTGCTTAATTCTCACAATGCTCTCAAGTTCATCAAAAATCGGTTCTTTTTGGGCACTCCTCTCCAACTCAGACTCTAAATGGCGTTGGTCATGTAAGTCTGTATGAAAGCTAGGAAGTAAGCTAGTTGATCTTTCCAATTGAGAAGCATTTTCTGAATAAACAGATTTGAGCCACGGGGTATCGAGGCTAGGCCCAGCAATCCCCCCATTGCTCCCACTTCCTTGTTCTTTCCCAGATAAGGCAGAAGTATTTCCAAACTTAGAAGAGTCACTTTCTGCAATCACAAAGAATATCATAAAAAGAAAACATGAATGAACAACAGAGAGGAAAAATTACAACAGCGAATTTACATAAAAATTGTCATGGTGGCATTAAAAAGCATGGCTCCACTTAGATCATGGATTGCTTGAATCCATAGCAATCCGAATCTGTAATTTATGCAAAAATTTGTAGCTCCGTATCCAGAGTCCAATTTTCAATCACCGACACCATGACCAAAATGCAACACAACCAAAATAAGCACGCAAAAATGTCATAAAGGAAATAAGTTGTAGATATGAGATAAATTCTTCAAAATTCAGAATATATTTTTTGTTTTACTATAAGCTAAGTAGTAAGATCTCCATATAAACAACATTTAGCGCGAGCAGACCTTAGCACTTATTGTGACCAGGCCCAGAACTTGTATCATTGCACCAAGCAATGACCCCTGAATCAAACCGTTGATGATCACTATATATCTGATATAGTTTGGATTGAACTCTCAAGGGATAGACACATACTTCAAGTCACAAACAGAAGTATCATGCCATTCCTCAAGATGGGTTTTATCACATATGCGGTAAGTTAAAGAGAACTGGAAGCATACACAAAAATTGGAATGTCCAATCTCCACTAAAAACATCACTCAAACAAACAATATAATTAACATATTACCCATTTAAAAGATAATTTGTCCATGTAAATTTTAAGCATAACAACTAACAAATATAGCAGATAATTTAAGACAATCATGGAGGAATAGCAATCAATTTGCCACTGCTAAAAATCCACCATGATATATCAACGTATCCCCAAAAGTACATAAAATTTTATAATTAAGGGTATCATTTGTTTTAACAAAGAACAGGAAGAGAAATGGAGACCTAAATTCAGATAGAAGACAGATAACACATATGAAGCATGGCCTGTAAACGCAAAATAGAAAAATACCAAGTACTTACCAGTCAAGAAGCCCATGATATAACTATAAACTTCAGCAAGATTGAACTTATTCGTCAATTTTTCCAGCATCCGATCAGCAATTTCATGCAGACGCCTCCCTCTCACATCCTTACTTGCACTAAATATCCTTTTCACATACTCAAGTTCCTTGCAAAATGTTTCTACTGTCCATGTCTTTGCAAAGTTTTGGAAAACCTCCTTTACAAACCCAAACATCTCAGAGGGGTGATCACAAGCAACACAATGAAACTGCATCTCAGTAGCCCCCTGGGACCCAGTAGCACTCCTTCCATTTCTAATGTAAGATTCTCGCAATGCACAATCCGCATGGCACCAATGCAGACAAAAATCACACCCAACCCAACTACATGTTTGATACGCCATGTCAAACTTCGAACATACAAGGCACATACAATGACTACAAAAACCCTTCTTTACACAAACCTTGCAATCGCATTCATCCACAGGCAAAGAACTTCGACAGGCAAGATTTTTGCATCTTAAGTTTAGGAAAACCTCTGCCAAATCGGATGATGAAATATTGCTGTCTACTTGAAGATATTCCCGAAGACCTGTTTTTAAAGCAACCAAGATTTCCAATTGAAAACGATGGCATTTAAGTAGCATTTCCAAGGTTAAGTCAGACCTGTTCTGCAAAGCATTTTGAAAAGCATAAAATTGTCTTTGGTTATCAGCATTTAACATAATCTCACGAATGCTCTCCATAACTAGGGACGCAGACTGTCCTGTCATTTCATGGAATTTCCTAGTCATTACATGAATAGGATCAGAAACTATTTTGCTGATGATTGTCTCAACAAAATCAGCTCCACCTATCAGAAGCTGTTCCTGTTCCTTCTGGCTATTACTCCTAAATAGGCTACCACCATGTTTCTCTCTCATTGCTCGTTTCTTCTCAAGGCCATAATTTGAACCAATATCATGAGAGCCAGCACTATGTGAAGGGGATCTAGATTCACCAGGATTCCTAGCCTGTCCTCCTGACAACTGCTTATGAAAACTCAACTGCCTTTCCAGACCATTGGACATTTTAGAGCTTCCTTGCAATGCTTGACCATTCAACATACCTTGTAAAGCTTGAGACTGATGGAGGGAGCCATTTCCATTCATCAAAACTCTTTGGTATAAGGGAACATCCTTATGCTTCGAATCATTTTGAGACTGGGCCTGCCAATCAACTCCCTGAAATAGGGGACGGCTATGAACAGATTGTTCATAGTTGTCCATGTCCAATGAATTCTGTGTTAGAGAACAGCTTGGATTGTGAAAAAAGGACTGAGAACCTGAAAAAGACATTGATGCAGTGAACCCATCAGAATTTGTACGAAATGTGCTAAAAGACTGAACACTTTTCCCATGACTAGGGGAACCCGGAGCTTCATGTGAATCTTTAGCAGCACCAGTAGGTAACAGAACATTTGGTAAGCTAAGAGAAAGATCCAGCGGCTCCAACACCAACTTTTCATCCTTACGCTTACCGGCACCTGATTGTTCTGCTTTCTCTGTTCTTCTAACAGGAGAACTAGTGAACAATTCAAATCCCCTGGTACTTGGCCCTTCCATATCATCTTCCCCATCCCCGCAAGTTGCAGCATTTATGGATCCTCTCTCAATCCAAGGACCATCTTCTGCAGAATCAGCACCATGGGTTGGAGAAACAGCCACACTTTTTCCTTTATCCTTCAAATTTTGACCTGAACCTTCACTAACCAGACCAGTATCCATTTCAGCCCTCCCATTCTCCCCTTTAACTTCTTTATTTAACTCTGTCACTCCAATGTCATCAACCTTTGCGTCAAGATCAATACCCTTCTCCCGGAAACTTTCCTCTTCCAAATATCTCTGCTTCTCAACCACTATATCCCGAATTTCCACCTCCTTGCAGTCGACCTGTTCCTTCAAACTCTGAACTTTGTCATCACCCACATTCCCAACTTCACCCCCGCTGTCACTAGTGTCATCATTCAAATTCTCCTCTTGATTTGGCATCCTAACAACTTCCTCCACCATACCTTTTCCCTTAGAAACACTCCCTTTATCAGGTTCCCTCTCTGCTTCATTTACTTCATCCTTAGCTTCAGTTTCACACTCAACCTCCTTAGCTTCAGTTTCACTCTCAACCTCCCTGTGATCAACATCCGACACAACAATCTCATTTCCTCCTTCATTATTACCATTTTCATCTTCCTTAGCAACTTGAGAAACTGATTCAGGTTCTGGCTCAAGCTCCCCTTCCTCCATTTCACTGCTGCTCTCACTGGCAACACTCTTCCCCTCCATCTCAACACTTTTGGTCTCCATTTCACCCCTCTTCGCCACCTCCACACTCCTTGACTGCTCACTCCCTGAATCCTTCGACCATGTAGGCGATGACCTCGACTTTGAATTCGATGATTTCCCCTTCCCCTCATCCCTCCCAATCCCACCACCTCTCACTACCCTAGTTTGCTCACTCCCTGAATCCCTTGACCAAGTGGGAGACTTCACATCCCACAATCCCTTAGGTGAAGACCTAGTGCTACCCAAACTCATCCGCTCCTCGTTCCCACCCCTCCCACCACCCCCACCCCTACTACTACTCTCCTCAAACTCCTTATTCCCACTACCAAACCTCCTCCAAGAGGACACACTCCCTTCCCTCCTCGACCTCTCCCTCTCCGACCTAAACCCTTTCGGAAACTCCCTCCGATGACCAACCCTATCCCCACCACCACCACTATACCCTTCTCTACTACCATACCTATCAGACCCTAACCCTATCCCTCCCCCTTTTCTTCTATCAAACCCATCAAACTCATGATCCGATCGCTTCCTAACCATTCTCGAGCTCTCCCTACCTCCACCATCATCATCCACCGACCGATCCCGATCATATCGACTCGACGATGATGACGTGGACATCAACCCCTTCCGCACATTATTATCGGATTTATAATAGAAGCTTCTAGACGACAAGGACGACGATCTGGCTGGATTATTAGAATCTTTCGGACTCTTCTCATTATAGGAATCCAGATCATCAGTTGATCTCAATCTCTTCATTTCTTAAATAAACCCTAATTTCTATCTTTGTTTTCTACAGGTACAAAATTACAACAACAATTCATAAATAAAAACGCAAACAAAACCCTAATTTTTTACTTTACAACAAGAACAGCAAATCAAGGTTTCAAAAAATGGTAGTTTTTAGGTTTACACTTTATATGCATAAGAAAATTACAAATTCAAGAAAAGCAAAGGAAAAGTTGGGGATCTTAGAGACAGAAACCGAAAGTGTTTGAGCTTAGGGAACCTGAGGTATTAATTTGCCCGAAATTGAAATGATAATTACGGAAATGACACCAGAGAATTGAGTGGATTTATCGCCGGAAATAGAGAAGATATTAGGTTGGTGAAGAAGAGAAGAGAGGTGGTGCGGTGGCGATGGTGGTGACGTCAAGGTATTATTGAGGAAAAAGAAATTGGGCGTGTAATGTCTGTGCATGTAAGGGATTTTTGCGGTTTGAAATCGCTTTTATTTCAGTCAACGGGCGCAGTTTAACTATTACAATTACTTGCGTTCCCTATAATCCATTGTTTTCCACATGACTAATAAAAATTAAAATTGATGGCTGGATTAGAGATTTAAAAAATATATAGAATTAAATAAAATTTAAAAAATATTTAACATTGATCAAATTTAAAATTAAATTAAAATGATTTAATTTAAAATTATAGTATTTTATAAAAATTTATCCTTTTTATAAATTATACTATTTTTATTTAAAATTTAAATATTAAAATATTATTTCATTATTATACTTTTTAAATATTTTTAAATATTATTTCAATATGCATGTTTAAATAAATTTTAAAAAATATTTATAAACCACATCGATTAAACTAATCAAACGAATTAAATCGAAATCGACTAGCCAATTATTTTAATCTTTAGTTTAATTTTAAAAATATTACTATAATCAATATTTTTAGAGAAACTTAACTGCATTGTATCCATACATCTTGTACATCAAATTAATAACACATTGACAAAAAAAAATAAACATTATAGTTGTATAATAAAAATATCATAATATTTTTTTCTCCAAGTGCAAAGACATTCATATCTCATTCAAGAGTATTTTTAATGATACTTTTTAAAATAAAAAAATATATTTTTAATAATAAAAAATATTTTAAAGAATTTTTTAATATAAAAAGCATATATATTTATTTAAGTTTTAATATATTTTTTATATTTCACTTTTCATTTTATTTTATCTTATAAAAACATTTAATATAACATTGTTGGAAATTGTGGGAGGAGAGAAAACCAAATTTTTCAAAAAACAAAACCAATAAAAAATAAGCTAGCAATTATGATATGTATGAAAAATTAAATTGCATTAATTACATTTTATATAGAAAGTGAATTTTCACTCTTTACATATACAAAGCTAAATTCACTATTTGATCTATAATTTAAAGTTAAATAGTGGATTAGAGTTTTATTTTGTTCAATCAAAGTTTTATTTTTTTTCATTCACTTTTATAATAATAAAATTTATGCTTACAAATAGTGAGTTAGAGATGTTTTAATATAGGTATTTTTATCTTATTAGTTGGGTGTATATACGAGTTGTAAGCAAGTTCTTCATATCCTTATAAGTTAGAATTGAATCTATTTGCAATAAATTTATTAATTTATTAAAAATTAATAATATTGCAAATAAAATAATATAATTTTACATAATTTTTTTTTTGTGAATTAAGTTCATAATGGATTGAATAACTAAAAATAATTTATATAATAAATTCAACTATAGAATTATTAAAAATTGTAAAAGTATTATCAATAAAATACTTAGTAACGCTAAAATTTTTCTTTTATGTGAGAGCAATTAAGACTCCAGTTGTTTGGCATAAAATATTTTTTAAGAAATAGTTTTTGTATTTTTGTATTTGATTTATTTAGAAAAATTAATCAACAGAAAATATTTTTTGATTAATAGAAAAACTAAATCAATTTTCAAGAAAATAAACTTTTTATTTGAAAATGAAAAAGTCATTTTTTAGAATTTTACAAATTTATCTAAATAAAAAATAAAAAATAAAAATATATATATATTTAATATTATTCATTATTTTTACTATTGACACTCATCATCAATAATTATTGGTCGATAACTATTACTAAAATTGAATAAGACTTATAAAATTTTTATTTTTAATATATTTTTATATTAAATAATAAATAGTATAAATATAAAAATATGTATATTCTAATTTTTGTTATAATTTTAAAAATTAAAAGAAAACTAATATATATATTTTTTTGTAATGCCTTATATAGAAAATATTTTTCTGAAATAAGGTAGTTTTAATGAAGCCAAGAATTTGAGCCGCGTGTCTTCACTTGATTGGTTGGTGTGACTACTCATTGTTTCCGATAAATAATGTTCTGCTATTGGCCAGCTGCATTTCCTCAGTCTGTATCTTACACTTTCGAAAATAGAACCTACTCTACCGGGGCAAACATTCAAAACTACTCCGGATCTCCAACGTACACGTATCACATCTCACCTTGATAGTCACGCCTGCGCTTCATATGCCGTGTTTTCTCTTAATTACTCCATGCGACTTTGATCGAAGCCTGTGTTTGGATGAGAGGAAAATAAAGAGGAGAGGAAAATAAAGGGTTAAAATAAGGAAGAAACTGTAAATTACTCTGTTTGGGAAGAGGGTAAAATATGGAGGGGGAAGGAAAATAAAAGTTATTTTCCCCCCTCCCTTTTCTTCCCGAAACGGAGAGAAACCAGTTGAAAGATAGGCCTATAATTGTGAAATTA
>CATIWR010119291.1:0-13712 GCA_949677035.1 Omphalea diandra | reverse complement strand
CCATCACCAACTCTGCCAACTCCTCCTTTTAATCTGTAATTTTTATAGTAGTTAATATATTTTGTTAATTAAGAACATCTAATTGTTCAGGTGTAATTAAATTTATTTTAATTAAAAATTTAAAATTAATTTGTATGTGTTATATTGAGTCTTCTCGCTCGAAATATTTTCAATATTTTTGTTTCTTTATATATATATATATATATATATATATATATATATATATATATATATATATATATATAAAAGATTGTGTACCATCATCTAATAAAAAAAACTAAAGTCTCTAATTGTAATTGCTCTTAAACTGAAAAGTAAATAACTGTCATTATATAATGTAACAGTGGTCATATAATGAGTTTTAAAGTTTTGGTTGTTATATAATGGTTGTAACATTTCTGCACTGTGTAGGACTATAACAACCGTTATGGCCATTATTAATGTCACTGTTACATTATTTCTATTGCTCTCTTTTGCAGTTTTGATATGTGAATGGATACCAAAAATGTTGTCTGCAGTGCATACAATAATACTGAATGGATAAATAATGCTATCTGCACCACCGAGAGAAGGCACAGCTTGCATTATATTTCTACAATATCTCACAATTATTTCTACATTTATTCTCCTTTTTCATTTTATTTCTACACCATCTCACAATTCAACCATCTTTCGTTCAAAATTCTTTCACAAATTAACTAAAAACACTCAGTACAAAAATTATAAAACTAATCAATTCTAAGTCCACTGTTACATTACATAATGACAGTTATTTACTTTTCAGTTTAAGAGCAATTACAATTAGAGACTTCGGTTTTTTTTTATTAGATGATGGTACACAATCATATATATATATATACATACATGCGCGCGCGCGCACACACACACATATGAAAACAAAGAGGTGTAATCATAATGTGTGATAGATAGAGTCCAACAAGGATGCATATCATCAACTTTTTAATTTATTTGAATTGTGGCATAGTCTTCCACAAATCAGTCGACGCCTCACTTGTTCAACATAGAGATGTAAACTATTATTTTGAACTTATGAAAGAAGTAGAAGAGAAAGTTGGGGTTGAAAAAGTAGTGCAAATTATGACAGATAATGACGCTGCAATGAGAGCTATTGAAAAAAAAAATTGATGGAATATTTTGAGCACTTATATTAGACAACTTGTAGTGTTTATTGTGTTGCTAATTTTGGAAGACTTAGAAAATGAAAATTATTCAAGAAAGTTATAGAGGAAGCTAGAACTATCACCCAATTCATATCCAATTGTGTAATTGGATGTGTAATTATATGAAAAAAATTCACAAATAGGAGAGAGTTTTTGTAGGTTGAAATTACTCTATTTGCCACTAGTTTTATTGCTTTAGAGAGCATTGTTTAACACAGACTTGCATTACAAAATATATTTCAATCTAAAGCATGTTTAGCATTAAAATTTGGTAAAACTAATAGAGGACTAACTTATGAAGTACAATAACTTATACTTGGTATGAGTAATGAAGGTACATTATTTTAGGACAAAGCAAATCATCAATGAAAGTTCAGAAGCCATTGTTGAAAGTTCTAAAATTGGTAGATGGTGATGAAATATATGAGATAATGGAGAGAATAAAAGTGGTAATTAAGAAAAATTGTAGAGGTTATATGCAATATTAGAATATTATTAATGAAAGATGAAACTTTTAGTTACAACATGATTTGCATGTAGTAAGTAAGTTTAATAAAATTTATTCATAATTTGATATAAAATTTAATGTGATAACTAGGGTAATAAACTCATAAATATAATTATGATAATCTAATTAGTACTTGACTTTATTTTGGGATATTATTTAAATACTTAATACCAATATGAGCAGTACGACATTTCAATTATGAAGAAACAAAAGCTACCATTTCAAATTTGGAGCCAAGTATAGAGAATCAAGTACTTGCACTTAATGAAGTAAGTGTTTTAAATTTTAGTGCGTGTAATTAAGTGACTGCATGAATAAAAAAATTTGATGATTACATAAATTGATTGTACAATTGTTTTATTTTCATGAAAAGAAGGAGAGTTTTGGCAGCACATTGGCACAAAGAGCAGTTAAAATGATCAATTCATATTAATAATTCTTCATACATAATAAATAAATATTTCTTTCTATTAAATCTAATATACTATATCATAATTGCTTATTTAGTTAAATGGTGGATCACTTGTGGAGAAAGCACACCTCATCTTTAAGCAATGACAATTAAAATTTTGGGCAAAACGATTTCGGCTTCTAATTTGAGAGAATTGTACATTTTCTCTAATCCATACAAAAACAAGGAACAAATACTACATTAAAAGTTGTGCGCTCTTATTTTTATACATTACAACATAAGGCTCAAAATAAGATATGCAACCAGAAGGAGTCAATAAGATTTAGAGAAAAATTTCGATCCAATTAATTTGAATTATATTTTTGAGAAAGATGATCCATTATCTCTACGGTAGGAAGAACGAGAAAGATATTTGCTTAATGGTCAAACCATTGATTGGTTAAATGATGAAGACATTCATGAAAATGTGTAAGGAGAAGACATAAGTGGTGGTGGGGGTAGAGACAGGGGTGGAAATAGGGGTGGTAGTGATGATGATGATCATCATTATCATACTGGTTGTGGTGGCAGTGGCGGTGGTGGTGGTGGTTGTAGCCAAATAAGTGGACAAGGAGCTGATTCTACTTATCTTGAGGAGAATTTGTGTTATGATCCTCATAATATTAATGTTTGTGGCTCTACTTCTAAAAATGATTTACCTCCTTTATACATTTATTGTCGGTCTCAAGGTAGCAAAAATGATGGTGAATGTGCATCTAATAAAGGTATTTCAAACACAAAGATTGAAGAACATCAATTCAATTTTTTGATATTTCTAAAGGTGATTTTAGATTCCCTTTTGCTGGTGAGATATCAATTACTAGTTCTACAAACACTTATACTTTTGATTATGTACCACATGTTCTATATCCATATGGTTTGAATCATGTCACTCTAAAGAGCTCATCATCAAGTCAACTTATATTTGAGCAAACTTCATATTAAAGTCAATGTGAACTGTTTGACCTAGCAAGTTCATTGTTCAAGTATCTACCACCACTAAAATATAGTCATTCTTCACAAGCATATGGAGATCAAAATTTTCAAAGTAAAAATACAAGGAAAACTTTAGATCCTCATAGACACAGGTCCAATCTTTTATAATATATTTTGTAGTCAACTATAAAGCTATATTTAAGCTACTATCAGTTATTATAGATGTTATGTCTTTATTTATATAGTTTTATACTTATTAGTCCGTTACAAGTTATTGTTTTTAGTGAATTTTAAAATTCTTACTTTATAATAACTTATAATTTTTCGCATAAAAATTATGTAGCAGTTTGTCATTATCGTTATGTTTTGATGAACAATCTCGTTACTATTACATGCAATGTGACTATGATTGCGATTGCAACCATGACCATGATTTAAATCCATGCTTGTAAACCATGTAGCTTTAGTAAGAGGACGGAAAAATAGATGTTCCAATTTTCCCTCTCTTAGGAAACAAATAGTACATGTCGGTGATGTGACCACGTTAGGATTATGGAGATTTGATTGTGTAGGAAGAGTATTGGGTGTGGCTTAACCTTTAAATTTCGTATTTGCAGCCTGTTGACATGTTAGCACTATCTAAATCACCCCTGCTAACTTTAACATGATCTTTCAGCCAATGGTAACAGGATTTGACAGCGTATGAACCTTTGTTATCTTGATGCCAAATAAAGCTGTTGCGACTAGATGGAGGACCCATAGGAATATTGTTAATGGCCTGAACCTCCTTGACTTGGAAGAGGCTAGTAAGTAATGCTTGTTTCCAATCTCCCTTAGATGTGTCCAGCTTTGCATTTCAGGTCGTCCATCTACAAAACATACAATAAGATATATTTGTCCTTAAAACTTACAATTAGATATAATTATGTATAACAATCAGGTTAAGACAGTATCTGACATGACAACGATCAACACGAACACAACAAGTCTAAATTCAAATCTGTTAATTGATTCCATGCTGGTATCATGTTGTCACATGATTAAACAAAACAAAACCTGTGGTTGCTTAGCATCATTTCTTTTTTTTTTTTGGGTGCAATCTGGAAGTTATTAAATTTTTAGTTCAAGATGCTTATTGTAAGATTTGAAGCCAATAAGAGGATGCTCTGTAGTTGCAGATGGTAACTTATACACGGGCAAAACATACGTTTGTTTGGAAGCTCTGGCGTTTCTCATTTTCCTGTTGGATGGAAATAAGCAATGTTACCAGCGGGACGCTTGCGATTGTAGGACAGCACAGAGTTAAGGCATGGATTAAACGTAGGAAACGTTTGGTGAGAAGTGAAAAGGAATGAGGGTTAATAGTTACTAGGATAACAATAAAAGTATAATAAAAGAGCAAAAAAAGAGAATAAAATATTATAGAAGTAACAGTATTTAATATTATTAAAAATATAAAATTAATATTATAATTATTTATATGTATATTCGGTAGATATTATTCAATAATATTAATAATGATATGATAATTATAATTATTTTCATAATAACATTTTAATACCATTGTAATAATTATTATAATGTTATATATTATAAATAATTATTATATTAGTAATATTTTTTATTAGTATATTAATGTCATTTTTATAATAATCATTTCATTACATTAATATTTTTGATATATTAATAATAATTACTATATTAATAAAATTTTATAATGTTAATATTACCATTTTAGTAATATTTAGATTAATAATCATTTTATATTATTAATAAATATTATATTAATAATATTCTATATTATTTATTATATTAAAAATATTTATTTATTTCTTATGATGTTTAACTTTGTATTACTTATATTAATGCTAATACAATATAAGAAATAAATTTTTTATTCTCCATCAGTCTTTCACCTTCTTTAACTTGAGAGATTAAGTTAACAAAAATACAAACAGTTAAATAATGTTAACCATCATTACATCCTACCACACACACCCTTATAAACAAAAGAATTCCGGATTTCAGAGTAATTGTGTGAAGAGAACAAGTAATATCACACTAAAAGGAATCTCAACTTCATATTATTGCTCCATCCCCATAAGTAAAAGTAGGGTTAGCATACAAACAGAAAGCATTTATATACTAATTTGTCACCAGTGGCTTAGAAGGATGAACTAAACGGGGTTTATAGCGTGAGGGCATAATACTGGGCATTTCTTATTAGATACACGATTATGTTTGGCATTACTCCTATGCAAATATCAGAAAACAGCAAGTTCAACAGACCAATCCATGCACTCCAGTGGATAGCCATATCCGTGCACACCGAAATTTTAAGTGACCATCCTGTACAAACACAGTTTCCAGTAAAAACCTTCCCAAAACGACGACTCACTCCATTTCTTTTTAAACAAAACTTACCTTAGTTATTTGTTCGGTCCTTAGAGAGATAAGCAAAAATGATGGACAATATGACAAAAAGTAGAAAAACCTGCATTGGGATCATGAAAAAGAAATCAGCAGATATTCTTAAAACAAGTCATATTGCACCTAATGCATATGATATCCAGCTGTAGATGAATGGAAGCAGAAAAGGGGAGGGGAGTGTTAATTCCATTCATTTCAAAGAAAAACAAAGTTCAAATAGCCAGAAACTTGCTGATAATTTGGCAGGAACTAACCACAGCAGAATTATATCTTTGCTCGCTCCTGTTTATGTAAGATTTCCTGGTGTAACCCAAAAAAAATTCTCAGCCAAACAAAAGAAAAAAAAAAAAACAGATCAACTGTACACGAGACAGCTTGACCAACCTTTTGTCTAAAAGCCCAGACTCCTTACAGGTTCTCTGTATTGCTTCCACCTTGCTCAATGTCTTTTCTTCATTAGGATCACCACTGTTCACCTGCAGTAGCAGTGTCAAATTTCCAGTAAGAACGAGTATCTTCCATAAAATCTTGCAAAGAAAATAAGATTTTGCACATAGTAAATATTATCTGGCAGCACACTGAAAAATTTGTGTTAGACTTGCAAATAAACTTTCACTAGATTCAAAATGGCCATTACAGTTGAAGGCAATCATAGAGGTTGAAAACAATGTGATAATAACCACCATTTGCCCACAACAGATTCAAAAATGTATATAGAGAGATTCTCATTGTTCTGAAATGTGCAGAGATGAGATAGCTTTCATGGACTGAAAACACTGACAACACTGCTGCCTTCAATGAAATTATTGTCTCAAAAATCTGTTTGTTGTAAATTATGCAGAAACACTCCTATGGTTATAGGAGGCAGATCAACAACCATAGAAAATTACATGAAAATTTATGTAGCAATTAATGGAGTATTCAATATTTCAAGTTAAATAAAAATAATTCTCCCACACTATCAAAAAAAAAAAAAAATCTCCCACACTAAGCAGATATATCTTTTTAAAATTAATGGTAGTGTCATACCTTGGACATTAGCAAACAGGAGAAGTCATAGAAAGCACCATAGACATCAGCCATAGTTTTTGTTCGGTCGATGATCTTAGCAGTAAGACCTAGAAACAAGTTATTAAACATAGTTGGATCAGGAATTTTCCACATTCACAGCCTAATCTGTTCCTATCCTTTAAAAGATGGGGGAGCAAAAGGAGCCATTGACACATAAATGCTCAAAATGACCTGAGATGCACCAGTTGAGGGCTTGACCCTTGGTCCTAGAAATTATCATATGCATGATTGAATGCCCATATGGAACAAGTGTATGGAAAAAAGGTTCTCACACTGGATTACTAGATGCTCACAAACACACTTAGATGATATGCAAAAAACATACAAGCAAAAAAAATTGATCCAATTTTATTAGGATATTAAATCCACCCATCCTAAATAATTCAGACACTAAAGAAAACAACAGAGTTTAGATGGTATTTTGGTCTTTTCAGAAAAGAAAATTTTGGTCCTTTTTCTATGGCCCAAAACCCTGAGGTTAGACCTTTGTAATTTTTATAGGTTTTGGTGTGTATCCAAAACGTGCCTCCAGTTTCAGCATTGAAGAAAACAAAAAAGTAGTTCATAGATCAAACTTACCACGCCTCATCTTCACTACTCCACTGAATACTTCAATGTTGCTGTAGCACAGAGCTAGGGTTCCGATTGCCATGACCTAGCAATAGACATGTTCAATGAGAGAAAAATAAAAAAATAAAAAAACTTCCATGGAAACATCCATCATGATAATTAGAAGAAAAATTAACTGACACATCAAAACTGGAAAATATCATGATTTTTTTATGAAAAAATACATTAACAATAAGGTGGAAGTGGCCTCTATTGAACAAAAGTTGAGAGAAGATTCAAATGATCTGGATATGTGCATCATAGACACCAGCACTGAAGGTTGAGCTTATAGAAGTTTCATGAGAAAAGTGATGGCAGATCTAGAATGATGAAACTATGAAACACGATAATGGTTGTACATCTTTCTAATGATGCAACGTTATGACCTGATGAAATGGAGGATAATGATGAATATAGCCAATCCCAGATAGTCTGGAATTAAGCCATAGTTATGTTGAGTATGTGATTCAATTTGATACTTAAATTAAATTTATATTGATTACATTAAAAAAGCATAAAAAAAATAAGATACTCATAAAACCATTACTAAGCAGAGCATCAAAATATGAATAGAAATGCTGAAGGTGAAATTAAATCTGGTCCGAACATTGACTCTGACAGATCAAATACAGTACATCACAACTATAAAAAAAATTATTACAACAGAGAGAGAAGCTCATTCCAGTTAGCCGCTAAGAAGGTGAGAAAATGCAAGAGAAGGGAATAAAATCAGCCACTAAATAAACTACTAATGAGTTCAGAGTGGGAAGTTTAATTTTCAGACTGCTGCGATGTGACAACTTATGGAAAGCCTTTGCCCAAAAGAAAAAAAAAAATCTCATTACGTCATAGGCTGAATCTTTGATAATTTTACAATCTGTGTGATAAACAACTTTTTCTGTTGCTGAAGCAGACTCAAAGCAGAAAAGCCACATGCGGAATTCATTTTGTAATTCCTGAAACCATAACTTGTCCTTAAAATGTCCCCAAATTAGCAACTGAAATAAAAAGGTATGCAAAAGATCTCACCTTCAATTGATTCATCCCTTAATCTTTTGAATCAACTTAGTAGAATACAGAATCCAAAAAGGAACAAAAAAAATAAAAATATAAATCGGTTTTGGCAAAATCAATATTTCATACGATACCAGGTCAAGTTCATTTCTTTCTTTTTTGGTGTCACTACATCAACACAAGTAAATGATATAGCAATACATTTAGGCCAATTATAAACATGACACAACATTTTCATAGATAAGTTGAATTCATTCACACCTGAGGGATGGCACAAAATCGAAATATAGAAGGATCTCGCAATGCAGACATATATTTCAAGCAATCATCCACATGCATCAAAGCATTAGTAACCATATCATTCAAGCACTGCACTGCCTTCACTGAGTTCTTTTTGCATTTCAAGTCCTGAGGAGCAAAACAAGAAATGGAGGGGAAAAGGTCAATTACATGAGGTAAGTGAACAACTAATATGCAAAATATACCATTCCATGACAAAATGACCGCCAAAGAATTACAGATATTAGTAGCATTGCGACATTAAATAGAAAATAAACAAACCTCAAGTTTATTAACATATTTACTCCAGATCTGGCGAGGCCAAAACATGCGTGACTTAGGTATCTCATTTATATCCTCCAGATAATCTCGAATAATATTTGTTTTCTGTGTTTTATCAAATGCAGAAGTTATGGTATTACAATCAAGTTTCAAGACTAAGTTGAGAAACTATATGTGAAGCACTTGGGTTACTTCTTGCATCATAGCAATACCTGAAGAAATAAACCCATTGAGTTGGAGAGGGTATCTGGTGCCAAATCTTCCGATCCAGAGGCATGGAAAAGCTTGGACAGGCCTAGTCCAACAAGTCCTGCCGCATAATGGCAATATTCATCATAGTCATCAATTGTTTCGACCTGCAAAATAAGAAGTTCAATGGCATCACCCAAAAATACATTTTGCTCATCTCAACATGCAGAAATCATGACATAACTCAATATCTGAAGCTTATTTAATTTGGTAAGACCTAGCAAGCCTCAAGGTCCTCAACTAATTCAAAAGCAGATATCTGATTAGCGTGATGCAAGTTCTTGACTTCACTAAGGTCCAGATTATAAGCCTAAATATTCATTGTGTTCTGATATCAAAAAGATGCATATCTTTCAATCTGCTTGTGCACACTATATATCACGAAAATTAATAGTTAATACCAAATTACAATTTGAAGTATTTTTGAGTTAGTTATCTATTCATCTTGTACTCCTAAATGATGACGCTTCATAGTACTTACCTCCTTGCATATGAATTTAGCCATTCCTGCACCCATTCTTTTTGTAATGTCCTCTATTGCCTCCTGATAACTGGAGAATAAATTGAACTTTGCAAGTCATTAATGGAGCAAAAAACAATAACAAAAATTTTAGTGGCATATTCAGACACAGCTATTAGATTATTTGAGTTGTTAAATCATGAAGTACATCATGCATATTCCAAATGAATTATACAAGGCATAAGGATTTGTACAAATAAATCCTCCTATTAATCTTAAAGAAGATCTAGTTTTCCAATTCTTTATTATAAAAAATCTCTCTCCAAAATCTTCAGAAACTCAAGACAGGTTTATCCATGTTAAGAAATCCATATACTTTGCAAATGGCTTGGGCAGATTTCCATTCATAAATTGGCTGCAACATATATTGTTAACAACTTCCATAAGTGAGTTATCATTTAACTACCTGTGAAGTTCTTATAAGTTAGCTTGTTAAGAATAAACCACAAAGCTTGATACTTGTTAAAAAAAATTAGCCACATAACTTTGGATAATTACAACAAAGACTAACTACAATGTGTAAAGTGAGGAAACCGCATAGATACAGCTATATATCATGGTTAAGAAACTAAACTAAGAAAAAAAAAAATAGAAATATCCTCAAATCTATAGAAGGTCCCTTTGATAAGGTAGACCAGCAGGAATAAAGGGAGTAGAAAGAACCTTTTCCCAAGCTCTAGAAAAGCAGTTGAAACATGATGAAACTGGTCCATGAGAACTTTATAGTCCTTAGTACCACCTTACACAGAAGAAATTTTCAGATAGTGTGAGCACCAATTTCTAAATATGAGAAACCAAAATACCATATAACCATGGGCCAAAACTTCTGAAGATTTTTTTAGAGATAGAGGAACTTGGAGATTTTATAATACATCATAAAATGGAAAAAGAACTAAATAGTTTTACAGAGAATGCTTGAGCTCTACAAACAAGATATGAAGCATCAATTTAAATGGGAATCCTTGTGAGAACAGATGATTTAAAGGGAAGCATACCATATGACCATGATCTCATGGGCCACAACTTCTGAAGATTTTTTTTAAGAGATAGAGGAACTTGGAGATTTTATAAGACTTATCATAAAACAGAAAAAGAACTAAATAGTTTTATAGAGAATGCTTGAGCTCTCACAAACAAGATATGAAGCATCAATTTAAATGGGAATCCTTGTGAGAACAGATGATTTAACGGGAAGCATACCATAACTGTGGTCTCATGGGCCAAAACTTCTTTAGATTTTTTTAAGAGATAGAAGCACTTGGAGAATAAAAAGGAAAAAGCACTAAATAGTTTTACAGAGAATGCTTGAGCTCTCACAAACAAGATATGAAGCATCAATTTAAATGGGAATCCTTGTGAGCGCAGATGATTTAAACGGAAGCACACCATATAGCTATGGTCACATGGGCCAAAACTTCTGAAGATTTTTTTAAGAGATAAAGGAACTTGGAGAATAAAATGGAAAAAGAACTAAATAGTTTTACAGAGAATGCTTGAGCTCTCACAAACAAGATATGAAGCGTCAATTTAAATAGGAATCCTTGTGAGAACAGATGATTTAAAGGGAAGCATGAAACTTAAATTTAACCCAAAGAATGAACAAATAGATAATTATATTTTTTAAACTTATGCAAAAATGAATAAATAATAAAATAAATAACATTTGCTTATCGAACATGCAATGATTTAGAAAGAAAAAAAAAAAAAAGTAAGAATTTTTATGAACTAGTTTGATATATATGTCCACAAAATTATCAAATAAAATATGTGCTGAGTGCAGTTAAATGAAATTGTAAAAACAATTTTGGCAACTTAATGAGAATGAGTAAGATCTAGTTTTCTCCATAATGTACAATCTAAATAAATCATAAGTGGAATTCTAACACTCACATGAAAAATGCCAGTTTCGATCATACATGTGATGGTGAAAAGCTATCAGGATAGGCACTTTAACATCTGTGGGTATGCTTGTATCATCCTCTGTAAAACCATCATGAGAATAATATCATCAAGAATAGGAGAAGAACAGAATTTCTTAAAATAGAGGATATATTCAGTTAATCTTCCATTAGCATTGAGCCCTGGCTTATGCAGAGAACCTAACCTTCCCAAAATTTTTAGCAAGAACTACAATCTCAAAATAATAATAATTCTTAGAGCTGCTACCACTCACATGAACCTTGGCATAATATAATAATTTATTTTTACAATGACAAGATCCATTTTAATAAAACCACAAAAGCAACAACATAGGTAGTGTATACTGCAAGCAATGATAGTTAAAATTTAAAAGGCCTTTAAAATGTTAATTAAGCTCTTTATTTTCTTATATGAATACTTCCATTTGTCACGCAGAAAGATGCAAAGAGAAAAATGTGCCATCACAATTCCATTTTCAACCCCGAAAAGCTAATAAATATGTGCTCCTAGCTTAAAATTTATTTCCTATTTACTAATAAATATGTGCTCTAGCAAGAAATTTTATGTGATTTGGCACCTGGTAATGAAGCCACATTTCAGAAAATGGCAGATCAAGTGTATGAAAGAAAGGGTAAGAGATAAACATCAGTCATTAAATCAATAATTCAAGTTCAATTATTGGACATGTAATTAAAAAAATCACATAAAATTATAAGGCTAAAGATAATAGAGATAGAGGCAAACCAACAGTATCAAGGGCTCGAAGAACCAAATAAAATATGCATACCTGCAAACACAAAAGGCAAATGGTTTATTAACCCAAAAGAAACGGACATTAGAAATCATGTATGCAATTATTAGACAAATCAAACACATTATTTTGTAATCATCTCTCACAATAGACTATAAGAATAATATTAATAGAGAGAGAGAGAGAGATAGAGAGTACTATTCTGTAGTACATCTTATGATTGTTTTGGAATCATATGATTCAAGTCGTTTTTGTAAGTTAGCAATTCGAATCACTAGGCCGCGTCACAACATATTGATGAATCATGATCAAATTGAGTAAATCAATAATGGATTGGGCAAATCAACATGAATTTATCGATTAACAGACCTATTTATCAATTTTCTAAGACCCAATAGGTTTAGAAGTACAACTTTAACTTCAACTTTGTTGGACTAGGATAATCAATCCTAGGTTTAGAACCTCTTTTGATCTTGACAAAGTAGATTGATTATCATTAATATTTCAAATAAGTGTTGTTTTTGCAGAATTGAATTAATCTCTCAAAAAGAAATGAAAAGAGTTGATGAACTCCAAAGTAACATGTAAATTGCGACCGCAATCTAGGATTCACGACATCGACTCATGTTAGGACATGCTGAAAATCAAGCAGACAAAATCGCAGAGCTATTCTCGGCCGCGATCCTTGGAATGAAAGAAGTCGGATTGACACAGATGAATTCGCGGTATAAGTCTCGTTTGAGTCACTACCGCGAATTTCAAAGAAATTCAAGAGCAAGTTCACAACCACAGCTTGACAAGTGTCCCAGAAGACTGTTCGAAGTCAAAAATCGCGAAGACATCTTGTTGGTAGCGACCGCGAATCCTGTGGAAGAAAGTTAACCACTTTGGTAGATGGATTCGCGTTCTCTGTCACGGCCTGTGCAAGAAAACTCGCGACCGCGACTTCTAAAAGTAGGTAAAAGATAACGACTATATTTTCCTGGTGAACTAATAAGAAGCTGCCACGTGGACTAGCCGTTAGACACAAACGGAGTTTCCCTTGAAGAATTTGGATTTCGCGACTGCGAAAGGCAGTAGCGACCGCGATTTCATCCTGACAAGCATTTAATGCAAAATATGTCAAGCATGTCTCAAAGATTTGATGAGCTATGATCTGTAACGTCTCTTTAGTGAAGTTTGGCTATAAATACTACACCAAACAGCCATGAAGAAGGTTGCTAAGGAATTTATTACAAGTGATAAAAGCCCTCAATCTTTGCTACTCATTTTCTTCGTCTTCTTTATAAGTGTTAGGTGTGAGCATTAAACACCAAGTTGTAAGGTTTTGTGTTAGCCTGTAAAAACACTTTTAGAAAGGTTTAAGTCTGAGCCTATTGAAACACTTGAGTGAGGTTTTGTGTTAGCCTAGAAAACACTTTGTTGTAAGGTTGTGTGTTAGCCATCAAAACACAAGTTGTATAAGTTGGGTGTGAGCTTGAAAACACCATTGATATAGTGAAATACCCAAT
>CATIWR010119278.1:0-12381 GCA_949677035.1 Omphalea diandra | reverse complement strand
TTGAATTACTTTGAAATTCACAGTCGTGTCTAAGGCGTGACTTTCACTGCAAATTCATCTGTCATAGAATGGCTTATTCTTTTTCATCGGTTGCGGTCGAGAATGGCTCTGCGATTTCACCTACATGACTTTTAGCATGTCTTAACATGTGTCGCGATCACAAATCCTAGATTGCGGTCGCGATTTACATGTCACTTTGGAGTTTATCAACTCCTTTCATTTCTTTTTGAGAGATTGATTCATTTCTACAAAATCAACACTTATTTGAAATATTAGTGATGTTCAATCTACTTTGTCAAGATCAAAAGAGGTTCTAAACTTAGGATTAATCATCCTAGTCCAACAAGCCTAAGCTTAGTTTCACCATATTTTTTATTCAAAACATCACTCTGCAAATTTAACTACCTTTAAATTCTAAAATTTTGATTAGGTTTTTAGTTATTTATTTGTTGGCATCCATATTATATTACTTTCAATTCTTTATTTTCTAAGTATTTAGGTTTAGTTTATGCTTGTTTATTGTTCAGTTTGAGCTTGTCTTAACATAAAGTAACTTAGTCTTTAAAGAACTTAAAGAAATGAATGTTGGGGGGGTGAAAGACAAGAGAGTGTAAGCTCATAAGAGGGAAAAAGCCAATTATGAGTTAAACACGAGTGTGAGTGCCATCAATTGAGTGTAAACACATAAAACAACGTTTGCAAGGATTTTCTTTTGTTATTTTACTAATCATGGTAGAACCTAAAGATGATCCAGAATGGAAGTTGTTTGTGAAAACTATACAAGACACTATAGCCCTTATGTAACAAGACTTTAAAGAGGTAAAATAATAACTTGGGAGCATTTAAAATGCCTCCAATTCTAATAGTACACACCCATTCAAGACAACCAAAGCATGAAAAATTCATCAATGATGGGGAGGAATTCAATTCACATAAAGAAAGTTCCCAAAGATCAAATAAGTAAGATGGTAATATAAGTGGCATTAAGCTAAAAATTCCTACTTTCAATGGTAAGTGTGCTCCTGAGTCCTATTTATTATAGGAAGAGAAAGTAGAATTTATATTTGATTGTCAAAATTATAGTGAGGAAAAGAAAGTTAAGCTTGCAGCTACAGAGTTTGTACATTATGCTATTGTATGGTGGGATCAGATAATGTACATTAGGAAAAGATATGGGGATAGTCCAATTAGTACTTGGGAAGAGATGAAAAGAATCATGAGAAAATGTTTTGTACCTCGACATTATTATAGGGATTTGCATAATAGATTGCAAAGACTAGTGTAAGGGGGAAAAAGTGTGGGAGATTATTACCATGAGCTAGAGGTAACTTTAATTAGGGCTAAAATTGAGAAGACCATGGAGCAAACTATGACTAGATTTCTTGCTAGACTCAATAAAGAAATTGCTAATCAAGTGGAGATGTACCCCTACCATGATTTGGAGGATTTATGCCACAATGCTATGAAGGTGGAAAATTAACTAAAGCGTAAGCTATATAGGCCTAATTTCAATTCAGTTTGTTAGACTAACAAGTTTAAAAGTGGTTATAAGCCCAATATGAGGTTCAAGGCCAAACCAACTAAGAAGGAATGAGGGAAGCCTAATTTTCCTACCAGGACCGAACCTAATAAGCCCAATAAAAGTAGCTCAATTATTTATTTCAAATGCTAAGGAAGAGGGCATATTGCTACGTGATTGCCCTAACAAAAGAACAATGGTTTTGAGAGATGGTAAGATTACTACTAAAAATGAAGACGAAGAAGAAATAGATCTTAAAATGCCTCCATTGGAAGATACTAGTGATGTTGATGAAAAAGACCTTAATGAGGTAACAAGCAAAAATATTTTTATGACTAGATGTACTTTAAATACCCAAAAAAAGGATGAGCATGTGCAAATGAAAAATATATTTCATGCAAGATGTATAATAAATGGCAACTTATGTTTTGTTATAATTAATGGTGGTAGTTGCATTAATGCAGCTGGTACCTATCTAGTTTAAAAGATGAAATTGCTAACTTTAAAGAATCTGAAACCATATAATTTAGAATGGCTAAATGAATGTTGTTAAATTAAAGCTATAAAGCAAGTTAGGATAACATTTTCAAGGGGCAAGTACAAGGATGAGGTGCTATGTGATGTTATTCCTATGCAAGCTAGTCACATGCTTTTTGGCTGCCCTTGGCAATATGATAAAAAGGTTAAGCATGATGAGTTTGCAAATAATTATGAGTTTGACTTTCAAGGTCAACAAGTTATACTATTCATTTATCCCCTCAACAAATTTTTGAGGATCAAAAAGTTTTTAGAGAGAGAGAACGTGTACATAAATAAGAAAAAGAAATAATTGCATGACAAAAGGAGAGCAGTGAGAAAACTCATGAGAGGTGTGAGCGAAAAGTGCAAAAAAGAGAGGAAAGAGTGGATGCGCCAAAAAAAAAAAAAGAAAGGTGCATGCAAAAGGAGAGGGTCTACAAAAGAAAGCCCTTATATTAAAAGTGAGTTGTGAGATTGAAACCGATTCTTCTAAGGCCAAAACCATGTTTTTATTTAAAGAGATGTATTACATTACTAATGAAATTAATAATTTTTTGTATAGTGCTTTTATGTCTCTTTTGCAATGTTATGAAGAATGGTTTTTCATGGAAGAGCCTAGCAAGCAAGATGACCTAACTCTTAATTTTTATAATAATGGTGTTGTAATGAAGAGTAAGGTTGCAAACTTGTGTAAAAGGGAGTTTTCTAGTTTTTGTTTGAACAATTGTACATGTTTTATTTGTTCTAGGCATAATTCTTCTTCTTTTAGTCATAGTTTTTATGTTACTAGGTTTTCTTATAGTAATGAATGTTTATTTTCTTCTTTAAACTATTGTTTTTGCATTCTTCTTTAAAATGTTTAACTTCTAATAATTATTTTTCCTTTTGTCTTAAGTGTGATTTTGTATTGGTAGTTTTTAAATTCTTGTTAAAAAATTTTATCTTTTTTAAGTGAAAAACATTTCCTTTCTTCTTCTTATTTTAATGTTTTTAAATCATTGATTTGTGATTCTTCTTACTTTAGGCATTGGTTTAGGAAGAAAGTTGTCTTTTGATTTTAAGGGTTCTTTTGTTTCTAGTTGCTTTTTGAATTTTAATTCTTATTTTTTGAGTTTTAGTTCTATTTTAAAACCTAGATTTTCTATATCTAGTGTTTTTGTTAAAAAGAAATTTGATAACTTAGTGTTTCTTCATACTAGATGGAAGTCGTCTTGAGGTGCTTGTTGTCTTCTTTATGATATTTTATATTCTTTACTTTTTCTTTGGTATGTTTTAATCTTGTTTTATGTTTCATGAGATTAGTCTTTTGATCTAGGTGGACAGTCTTACTCTTTATAAGGTAACATTCATATAGGATTCTTAGTTACAATTAGACTTATGTGTAGTTTTTTTTACTTTCTTATATGTTTATATTCGAGAATGAATCCTTTTGAGGAAGGAGGAAATGATGCATTCAACCAAGGCAAGTCCACTAAGAATCCAGTACAACTTCAAGGCCCAATCATAAAAGGAAGGCTAAAAAAGTTTAAAGATGTACTTAGAGCTTTTATATAAGGAAAGATATGGAAAGAATTGGCCTAAATATGCCAAGGATTGGTTAAAGCCCAAATACATGAGGATGGGATCTTTGACTATTCAAATGGAGTGCTTAATTTAATCCAGTGGTGCCTAATTAATGGATAAGACTAAACCCAAATACCATTCGACCATAACATGGAATTGAGCCCAAACCGTGAAGATAAGCCCAAATGTTAAAGTTACATGCTAAATTTGCTTAGTTTGCATTATCTTCTTATTGCCATAAGGAATTCTCCTCATTGGCTAAATATCATGTTTCTTTTTAGTTAGGATTCTTTAATTTGTTATTTACTTATGTAAGGAGTCTTGAAATACAGTGTTTTAATGCTAGAAATTAGTTAGGCCATATCATGGCAACCAATAGGATTACTTAGGCTAAATCATGGAAACCAATAGGATTATTTACTTTTAGTCTTTATGTGAGAGTGAGATTAGTTATCCTAATAGGTTTAGGAATTGTAAGTTTGGCCAGAACTTATAAGGCTGATTTAAAGAGGGTTTTATAAGGGTTTCTTAATATCTGTAAAGGGTATTTAAGCCCTTATTGATTATTAATAAAATATTAGATGATTTTTGCTTGGTGAGATTGATTTTCTTCTTGAATTCTTGAGTGGACTTGGTGAGATTGTTGAGTGAGCTTGATAATTTCACAAAATTAGTTTAGGTCTTAAATTACTTGGTTAATTTAGGATTAAAATTAACACAACTTAAATCACATATTCTAGGTTGCTAAAAACATGTTTTCTAGAGATCTAGTTTAGATTTAAGGATTTATCTTCGTTTTAATCTTTGAATTACACTTGGGACTTATGTTCATCAAACAGGTAAGAAGTTAATTCAACCTTGTTTGTATCAATTTATCATATTCTTTTTTTTATCACTATATTTTACATCATATCATGTCATTATATCATTATACCATTCATATTCATATCACTAATTATCATTTACATTAACTTATCACATATGACATATCATAAGTTATTCTTATGTTTCATCTCATCGTCATGAACTTTTCCTTTATCTTTATAGATTCAATGATGTATAACATACCATGAAAACAATCATATCATTTCATAACATATCATATATAAGTACTTTTCAATATCAAATGTCTTAATGTCATAATACACTAAGCATAAATTGTGCTTAAGTTCATAACATCAAGCATGTCATATTACAATTAGCTATACATGTTTAATATATAAAGCTTTATATCATGAACATACATAACATTTATATGCTTAAACACAAAAAACCTAACTGACAGAAAATGGCAAGACATAAAACAAATCTTATATCTTTGCGAATCATAACAAATTATCCTCATCTATCTCGCAATATTTCTATCATCTTATATTTCTGTCTATTTATTTCCTAGACTAAAAGGTTTGACCACCTAAACCTTTCCTTGATAATATTTTGTCACAACTCGAATTCTAAGCTACGTAGGTGCTAAGGAATGGAAAGGCTTAAGGCCTCTATAACCTATAATAAGCCTAATTACTCATGGCTAAAACCATTCCTTAGTTCTTTGATACCTTAGATCCTAAACTTTTGTGCCTCACTTTAGATTCTTAGGATAAAGTAAATAGGAGGTAGAGATTTAAGCTAAGCCTAATCTAAACATTTCAAAAAAATACTTTCTTAGATTATGTTATAGCTAGTTAATTCATTTCTTATCATGTCATGTCTAGGGGAGTCTAGACTCGACAATCGATTCCTTTTATTCCTTCTTTTTCTTAATTTTCATTATATACATATCATTAAACATGATCTCTTCCATTTACATAATCCTAAAATCATGGGTCCACTTAAAGTCATTCTAGCTAGAACATTTTTTTTTTTCATTTTCATAAGCATTCAATATTTATCTTACATGCGCCAAAAATCTTAGCATGCCATTCATCTCTTATATAAGGAAGTTTCCTCACCAGCCATTCATGCATGCATAACATTACATCCATTTCACATTGGTTGTAATCCATGTATAACTAGTTATGACTTTTTGGATTCCCACTTCCTCCTTGAACTACCCTCACATTACATGAAATTTGAACATAAAATTTACATCATGTCATATCTTTTCATCCATAAAAATGTATATAACTTTATATTAACTTTTCTTGGCTATTACAACCAATACATTTTAACTCATGTGGCATGCATGTAATGGACAATAAAAATAAACTAAAATCACTCACCTTTCTTTGTTAGAAATAGCTTTTCCTTACATTGCTTTGCTCTTTCTCTATCTCCTTGATTTTGCCTTATTTGCTCTTTGCTTTATCCTTACTAGCTCTTAATCACCTCACCCACACACATGCTTAAACATATACTTATATTAATTATCACAAAAACAAATAAAATGAAGAGAGTTACTGAAACTCATACATAGAACACATAACATATGACATAATAGGGTAAAAGCTCTTATAAGGACAATGCAGTCCTAACCATTAATCAAGTATGCAAACATAAATTTCCTTATAACTTAATTATCATCCTTCATTCTTAGCTCAATGTGACCATTTTTCTTTTATCTCATTCATATTATCACCATTAACATCACCATTAAATCATGTAGTAATCTATAATTATAATCTTTAACTCATTTCATAATCATCAATTTATTTTTCTAAATTCATCAATATACTCATTTCTCATCATAAACTATCCATAAACTTATTAAGACTTTCATTTATAATCCTACCTTAACTAAATGAGAACATCCCATGCTTTCACACACACACACACACATATAAAATACTAATAATAAGAACTAGAATGTCAAATAGCATTTAAAAACTCAATATTTAACATAAATTCTCCTTAGAAACACAATTCATTTACACAAGGGCTTCAACCATCCATTTATCCATTATGACATCCATACTAACCCCATCCTAATTAGGATGTAGACATTCTCCAAAACTTAAACACAACTCTAAACCATAATTTTTTAAAGCTATACAATATTTAAGAACTCAAATAATATGAAGGAACTCAAACTACAACGATTATATTTGTAATTAAAACTCATTTACATCAGGAACGATGATAAGCTTATTAATATATCAATATCTAACTTAATGCATTTAAGGTGTTAAACATCATTCAATCCTCAATTCTCATCATAAATAAGAATTTTTGGATATCGATCAATATTTTAGAAATTAATAATAATTAAGAATTATGTAATCAATCCATATACATGCCTTTCAAAAATTCAATTGTATAATACATCAATATTGTCTTTAGTTTAACCAAAGTGTAAACCAATAATTAAGCTCAATTTCACTCTTAAATGTGAATATTAGAACACTAGTTATCATTTAATAAACTATCAAATATCAAGAGCCACGATAAATAGCCCATGCTCTTCAAGTACACCTAAAATAACTCATTCAAAGACAATATCACTTTTGATGTCATACTAACACCAAATTTCATCCCTTCCATTACCACTAAGCTCAAAAATACTATGAACACACTTACTGAAACATAGAACAAATATACAAGAAATTTGGTAGATTATAACTTACTTGAAATAAGAATAAAGTCACCAACTTGCTTAAAAGATTGAAGAGGATATGTGGGCAAACTTGATTCTTCTAACTTGTTTTGGTAGCCACTGATGGACAAAAAGGTTTTAGGAGGATTTTTGGTGAGTTTTGGATTGCTGAAAATTGAGTTGGAGTCATGTTTAGGTAGTTGATAAAGAAAAAAGGGGTGCAAAAGACAAAAATGCCCAAATAAAATATTTTGGAAAAAGTCCACCAAAAATGTTACTTCTAACCCATAAACCTATGCTTATACCCTTTTATATTTTTCCTCAATACACTTAAAACACCATTTTAGGCATTTAGACAAATAGAAAATGGATTCAGAGTTATCTTTTGTTAGAAATAAAGATAAAAGGGAGTGAAAAAGATAAAATGCCTAAATAGAGCATTCTAACCTTTTGGAAGCTTTGCTTCCAATCTTTTATTCTTCCTTCAACACATTTCAAATATTGGCATCTAAAATAGTTTGAAAATACTTCATTAACATGTTAAGCACACTTACATACTAACCATGAAAAATCATGCACCTAACTTAGCTTATGCCTTAACTTTTATCATCCTTTCTCAATTCATTTTTAAAACATACTTAACATGACTTTCTTCCACACTTAATATTGATATAATCTTTATTATTAAACCTCTAATACCATCATTCATGCATATTCATTAATCAAGATTTCTTACACATGTTTACTTATGTGTCTTTACTTACACTACTTCCTTATTATGACTTTCCATCTTTTAGTCAATCTTTATAACTCACATCATATCTTAATTGGTCATTATTATGTCATTAAATCATGACCATTTCATTAAATTTAGCTTTTCATGCTCATCACTTAGGTAAGAAGTCCTCATTTACGAGAGATCCCTAAGAACCAAATTTTGGACTTTACAATCCATTATATAATTTAAGTTTAATGCTACTTTATTTAAGTGTATTATATTAATTGATTAAATTAATATTTACGTGATTTAAATTGATTTAATATAAGGTATTTAATTATGAAAATTAAATTATTTATATGAGAAGCATTTTATTATTTTTTAGAGATTAAAATCGTTATTAGATTCATTTAAAAGGATTTAATTATTGTAGTTATTATTATTATTATTATTAAGATCGTGGTCTTAGTTATTTCAATATTAATCGAGAAATATATTTTGGCTTAAAATAGTAAACAAAAACACATTAAAAGAAAGAAAAAAAGGAACTACACATCACCAATAATGAGAGAGAGAGAGAGAGAGAGAGAGAGAGAGATGGCATGCCATGTGGTAGATGGTCGACCTAAGGCCCACCAGTAAAAAATGGCTATCAATAAGGGTAGAATATTGAAAGCCTTATATCTTCCAAATAGAGAAGATCTTTTCATGAGTTTTCTATGAAAACAAAGGTCAAATAGTGACAAATTAATGATCAAATTTTAGTCCTTTTCACAATTGACCAATTTTTGTTAAATGGTAGCCCATATGATGACATCGTTACAAACTCCTAGTAGTGAGATCTATAAGATGGCTTTATCATTTTTGAATGGTCTTTAGTAGCAAACTCCAACTATTACACATGATGGTCTAATGGTATCCTTGACATACCTGAATGGCTATTCATGGAAAAAAAAATCTTATTCTTTTGCTGGACCATAATGGTTCAAGTCTCATAAATTTTAGTGGTCTTGACAATACTACTCAAGCCTTAATCCTAAGTTAATTGGGGTGGTCTATATGGATTCACTTTTTTCACTCCGAGAGATCTTAGGCCACATCTTTTAAAAGATGTAAGGCCTTTAAGTCATTTTAAATTATTCCCCTCCATGTGAGCTTAGGTCTACCTTTCCATTATTATTATGTATACTATAACATGTTCTAGTTTTTTAACTGGTGCATCTAAAGGCCTATAACTTACACGCCCAAACCACCTAAATTTCCCTTCCCTCAATTTGTCCACTATTAGAGCAACTCCAACTTTATCCCTAATACACTCATTATATACTCTATCTATTTTAATATGATCACACATCCATCTTTGCATTCTTATCTCTGCCACACTAATCTTGGAGACTTATTATGCCTTTATTGCCCATACTCTCTCCTATACATCATAATGGGTCTAATCATAGTGTAATAAAATTTTCCTTTTAGCTTATATGAAATCTTATGATCACATGATACACCTAATGCATTTCTCCATTTAGTCTATCTCACTTTAATCCGATAGGCAATATCCACCTCACAACCCCTATCATCATACAAGATTGAGCCTAAGTATTTGAAGTGTGTACTTTGGGTTATAACGACTCCTACTAATTGTACTCTTATATTCTCCCTACAACTACTTTTACTAAGCCTACAATGCATAAACTTAATCTTAGTCCTGCTAGTATTAAAACTTTCTACCTCTAGTGTACTTTTTTAGAGCTTTAACTTCCTATTTACTCCTACTTGAGTCTCATCTATCAGCACTATACCATTGGTAAAGATCATATACTAAGGAATATTTGTCACAAATCAAATTCGGTGTCATGACAACACTAGAGAATGAGAAGGCTTAAGGCCTTTAAAACTAATAATAAACCTAATTACTTATGGTTAGAGCCTATTTCTAAACTCTCTGATACCTTAAATCTTAAATTTATAGTTGTTGGCTTATAAACCTTACTAGCTTTAATTTGTTCAACATAGATTCCTAGGATAATATAAAAAGGAGGTAGGGATTTAAGCTAAGCTTAATCCCAAAAATTCATAAGAATATTTTTTTTATATTATACTTTAGCCATTTAATTCATTTCTTATCATGTTATGATTGGGAGAGTCTAGACTCACTAGCTGATTCCTTTTAGTCATTCCTTTTCTTATTTTTCATTTTATACACATTATTAAATATAAAACTCTCCTATTCAAATAATCTTAGAACTAGGGGTCTACTTAAGGTCATTTTAGCTATAACTTTCTTTTCATTATCATAAGCATTCAACATTTATCTTACATAGGCCAAAAATCTCAGTATGCCTTAACATCAATTTCATTAAACATGCATCGTACTCACTTTACATTATATTAACGTTAGATATATACATATCTCATTATTCATAACTTAGACTTTGCAAAGATTACCAAGAATACAAAATATTATTAACATTTGCATAATACATTTATAATTCTTTAATATAGATATACATCAATATTATATGCAATTCTGAGGAAATAAGGTAGTATGTTAATAATATGTGATACATAACTTAAAAACCATCATTCATAACCTTTAACCTTAAGCCATCAATATTGATATCTATCCTATGTTTAACCTGCAAAATGATATGTGTGTGTGAGAGGGTGAGCTTTTTGATGGAAATTCAGTGAGTAATTTATATTGTCCATATGCATGCTTACATGCCTTTACATGAATGCAACTCTAAACTACATGACACATCATCTGCATACAACATTTACATAGCAAAACATTACATATATGGATAGTCAAATCCATGGGCATGCTTACTTAGTTTACTTATCTTTCTCATATAAGGGAGTTACCTTTTTAGCCATGTACTCGAAGGTGTTGCCTCACTATTCATATCTTTTACTTATCTATTACATGTAGGAGTTTCCTCACTAGCCATGTCTTGCATGCCTAACATTACATTCATTTTACACAGGTTATAAACCTTGCATAGTTAGCTATGACTCTTTGGATTTCCACTTCTTCCCTGAGCTACCCACACTTTAAATGGCATTTAAACATAACATTTATATCATGTCATCATAATTCATCCATAAAATGCATATGAATTTCATATTAACATATCTTGGCCTACTATAGCTTGTGTTTAAACTTATGATGCATGAATGCATTGCATAATCAAAAGAAACTAAATTACCTCACCTTTCATTGCTAGCCATAGCTCTTCCCTGCTTTTGTTTTGCTGTTTTTCTCTCTCTTTAGATTAGCCTTACTTGCTCTTAGCTTTATCCTGACTTCTATATACATGTCTAAGCATAAACATCTATTGTATCATTATTATAATAGGTAAAATATGAAAAGCAACTCAAAATCATCCATAGAAAACATAACATACACATAACATATAACATAATTGGACAAAAGCCCTTATGGGGACAATGAGTCTTAAACATCAATCAAGCATGCAAACATAACATTCATTAGCTATAGCTTAGAATATAACTTTCATCCTTCATACTTAGCCCATCGTCACTGCTTTCTTTTTATCTCATTTATAGTATCTAATGGACCTAACTAAGGAGTTTTAGTAAACCAAGCTTGTTTTGATGATTACAAACACACTTAAAAGCTAACTTCTGTTCAAGTTGGTATGTAAGACGCTACAGGTACATCAATCTTTTAACCAAAGGCTTTAAGAAGAAGATTTTTTGAAAAACTCCAAGTATTCAAAGCCAATGGGTGTTGTTGCATTTCAATAGGCATTGTGTAACATCCCTAGCCACATTCATTGGCATTATCACATGAACATATGCATTAGATAAATAATCATTTAGAAGCACCATTGCATTTGGGGACAATTGAACATTTAGAAGCATCGTTGTAGTTGGGGACACTTGAACATATATGTAGTGTTTGTATAGTTGTATGGCAAATTGTTTTATGTTATGTGCATGTTATAGTATCATAAATAATGGTGTTTTAAAGCTCAATTAAAAGTATAAGGAGTATCTAGGAATTAGGAGAGGGATGAAAGTGCTTAATGAGTGAAGAAGAGGGACTAAAAGCAAAACTTTTAACTTTCAACTAATAGGAAACCAGCCCTAATCTTTTGACTTATTTAAGATAAAAATACAGACCATTAGGGTCAGATTTTGAGGGAAAAACGTAGGGTATACCAGAAATAAGAGAGAGCAAAGGAAGAAGAAAGAAAGGAAGAGGAAGAAAAAGAAGAAGAAGAAGAAAGGGAGAAGAGTGAGCTGCCTAGGGTTTTTCAATTCTAGGATAGTAGGTAAGTAAATTTATCTTCTTCTCAACTGGAATTAACATCTCATGACATGTTAATGATGCATGATTAGTGAGAATTATGGAGTAATTAAGGTAGATCTCTTGGATGGAAGTTGTAATCCAAGAGAATAAGAGCTGATTCTGTTGGATTTTGCTGTTAGAGCAGAATTTTGCACCCAGGATTTCGTAACCCTAGAAGAGGAATTAGGGAAAGTGCAAAATATGAAAGTTGT
>CATIWR010119262.1:0-16237 GCA_949677035.1 Omphalea diandra | reverse complement strand
GAAGATGGACCAATAGGTCCCAAATCATATGTTACATGAATCACATGAATATCCCGAGAACAATGTTTGCCTTGCTCGGTCACGACAAACACAAAGCTATTGCATTTGCACTTGCATAGTCAATTGTTACACTTGCAATGTATCTTGATGATATTTGATTATGGATTATGCCATGAGAATTTGATTATTGTTTTTATTCACTGAGTTGCGACTCACCAAATCATAAAATTTTTTCAGCTACTGAAGAATAGAAATTGCACACTTTGGTGCTCTGAGTTTTACATTGAGACATATGAACCACAGGTTGTCGGTTGAAATCCCAACTCTCTCTCTCTCCTTGTGTCTTATAAATATATGTACATCAAATACATGTTGGATTGTGTGTGTAGGATGGATAAAACCTTTATGCATATGTATTTTGGACATGAATGATATGAGTTTTGTAAAATGAATATGGTTGTTACACTTTTTCTTGTAAGTTTTCATTTGTGACTTATATTTATCACATTTCATGATGAGAGCTTCTAAAGTTTCATCATCTACATCATCTAAATCATCATATTCAGAATAAGAATGAGGTGAAGAGCTTACTTCATTAGGAGAGTCCTCTTGAGCCATAAAGCATATGTTAGCAATCTCTTCTTCTTCATCATCTTCACTTAGCTATCATCCCAAGTGGCTTTGAAGCTCTTTCTCTTCTATTTGTCCCCTTTCTTCTTCTTCTTTAACTTAGAGCAATCATACTTAATGTGGCCTTGCTTGCTGCACTAATAGCAAGTGACATCATTTTATCTCTCTTTGGGAGTTTGAGTTGCTTTCTTGAAGTTCCTTCTTTCTTTTCTTCTTCTAATCAGCTCCTTGGTCCTTCTAGAGAGCATTGTAAGTTCCTCCTCCTCCTTGTCACTTTTTTATTCACTTAAGGCTATTTCCACTTCCTTTTCCTTTGAAGATGACTTGAGTGCCAAGGTCCTTTTTTCTAGTTTTTCAGATTTCACCATTTGACCTCTCATTCTCTTCATTTCTTCCTCCTTCTTTAAGGCTAACTCATGAGTTAAGAGTTCACCTACTATGACATATGTTGGCACCTTCCCTATTTTTGGGTTGGACTCTTGGATACTACACACTCTATCACCAAATTTCTCAAGAGGTAAAGATTTTAGAATTTTTAGAATTTACCTTATGATTTGTCAGAACCTTACTGAACTTCTTCATGTTGGTGACAATAGCTAGGAGCCAATTTGTCATATCTATTATGCTATCTTCCTCCTTTATCATGAATAGTTCCCACTCTGTCACGTACATCTCAAGGCGGTTGGATTTCACTAAGGTGGTGCCCTCATGACAGTTTTCCAATGCCTTCCAAATACCATGAGCAGTTTGGCAATGTTGACCACCACTTTGATGAATGGCTTCCATTCTTTAGGAATAATGTCCCATAGATCCACCACATCAGTGTCTAGATAGATCTCTATCCTATACTTCTAATTAGTATAGTCTGCTCAATCATAATAAGCCTTACGATGGGTGTAGATTTCTTCTTGTGCCATGATCTTTACTTACATAATTAAGGTTTTTTAGTGAGACTTGGCTCTGATACCACTTGTTGGCCTAGTGCACCAAGAAGGGGGGTTGAATTGGTGGGTTTTTTTTTTAATTAATAAAGAGAGTTTAAGTATTTAGAAAGGTGAAAAAGATTATGATAAGAAATAATATAAAAGTTTATAGTGGTTCGAGTATTAATAAATCCTATGTCCACTCCCCAATTCTTCACAATTAGGTATTTCACTTCATTAAACTAGTGTTTCCAAGCTCACAACAAACTTCTACAACTTGTGTTTATGGCTCACACAAAAACCTTACAACTTGTGTTTTCTAGGCTCACGCAACAACCTCTCTCAAGTGTTTTGTATAGGCTCACACTTCATCCTCTTATAAGAGTTTTGAATTTAGGCTAACTCTCAACGTCTTACAATGATATTTATTGCTCACACTTAACAATCAATAACACATAAATGAGAATGAAAGATTGAGTAGAAAATTGGCAAGAGTTTGATTACAAATTAATAAAATTTCTTGCAATTACATATGTTTGAAGGAGTATTTATAGCCCACATCCACAAAAGAGATGTTACTCTAAAACTATCAATAAATCTCTAATTTATGCTAGGCAAATTTTGTATTAAATGTTTATCAGGCGGAAGTCGCGGTCGTTACTACCATTTCACAGTCGCAAATTTCCAATTTACACTGAAGAGCCACAAATTGAGGCAGAGAACCTCGTTCTGTGTCTAACAACTAGTTCACATGTCAGTTGTCCAAGAAATGTAGCCATTATATTCTACCAACTTATTAAAAGTCGTTGTCCCAAGATCACTGTATCTTGGTTACGACTGAAATCGTGAATTCCTTTGTTTGGTAAGGGAACTATAATTCCTTGAGTCGTGGTTGCTACCAATAATTCGCCCCCGCGATTTTTTATCGTCATCGGTTATCTAGGACACTTGGCAAGCGGTAGTTGTAGCTTTGGTTTCCTCCTTTGTCATTATGAAAGTCGCGTTCGCGAATCCAGATGCAATACCCATCGCGAATTCCTCTGTGACTCAAGGTCACTTCATTCAGCTAAGTCGCGGCTATGAATTTGCTCTTGAATCCCTCTGGTCTAGCTTCATCCATCCTTATGACTGATTTGTGGTCTCTATTTAGGATATACACACCACAAATTTGGATGAACTTCTCAAGGATAGAGATTTTAAATTCCATCCAACTTCCAATGAAAAAACTAACTTATAAACTACAAAACAACACTTAATAAAAGTATTAGAACTGATCAATCTCTATTTTCAAGATCAAAAGAGGTTCATGACTTTGGTTTAACCAACCTAGTCCAACAATCTAGATAAACAATATTCCAAATTTCTTGATATTTTTAAGCAAATTCAATATTAATATTCCTTTTGAATATGGTTTTAAATTTCTTAAGGAGCTTATATCAAATAAGCAAAAATTAGAAGAGACTATGACAATAACACTCACTAAAGAATGTTGTGCACCATCATTTAAAATAAGTTGCCTATCAAGCTTAAGGATATAAGGATTTTTTTATTTCCTTGCGCTACTAGAAATCTCATTTTGATAAAGCTTTATAGGATCTTGGTACTAGCATAAGTCTCATGCATTCATCTATCCACAAGAGGATGGGCATGGAAAGGGGATGTTGTGACTCTTAAATAGTCAATAAATTATCTAGTTTGCATTGTTGAGAATGTGTTAATGAAATTAGGGAAGTTCTATATCCAGATAGATTTTTTGGTCTTAAACATGAATGAAGATGTACATATACCAATAATTTTGGCCCAATAGTTCTTAGCCATAATAGGCGTAATTATAGATGTGAAGAATGGAAAGCTCACATTCAACATTGGTCGAAAGGAGATGGTGTTTAATGTAGTTCAAACAACAAAGTAACCTTAATTTCAAGGTGATTGTTTCATGGTATACATAATTCAGATTTCATAAGAGAAGCTTTCTACTTAACTTACGTAAAGGACAAGGTAAAGGCATGTTTAATACACACAAAACCCATAATTGAAGAGGTGCAGAGATATAGGTAATAGTAATTTAACTAGAGGCATCAACCACTATACAAAGTGAAAGATTTGAAGACCTAAGGGAAGGTAAGCCTCATCTACATCCATCTATAAAACAACCTCTAATCTTAAAGTTAAAGCCTTTTCCTTAACATCTCAAGTATGAATTCCTTGGGGAAAATCAAACATTACCCGTAATTATTTTCACTTCTTTAACTTAGGATTAAGAAGAAAAATTATTGAATGAATTAAGAAAAAGAAAAAGAGATATAAGGTGAACCATATATGATATTAAGGGAATAACCCCTTCTTTATGTATGCATAGGATTTTTATTGAGGACAATCATAGACCATCTATAGAACAACAAAGTAGAATAAATCCTAAAATTAAAGTAGTAGGATTGAAATAATTAAATTGTTAGATGCAAGAATTAATTACCCTATTTAGATAGCTTTTAGGTTAGCCTAGTAGAAGTGGTACCTAAAATAGATGGAATGACAATAGTTACCAATGACAATAATGAATTAATTCTTACTAAAACAACAGTAGGGTAGAGAATTTGTATAGATTATAGGAAGCTTAATGATGCAACATATGAGGATCAATTTTCTTTACTTTTTATTAATCAAATGCTTGGAATACTTATAGATTATTCTTATGATTACTTCTTAGGTGGATATTTAGGTTATAATCAAATTCTTATTGCTTACGAGGACGAAGAAGAAATAATTTTTACTTGTCCTTATGGTACCTTTGCCTCCTGATAGATGCCTTATGGGTTATGCAATGCACACTTTCAATGATGCATTATGGCAATTTTCTCTAATTTTGTTAAATGCATCAGGAAAGTTTTTATGGATGATTTTTTAGTTTTTGGCTTTACTTTTGGTACTTATTCTTATGGACTATTTCTCATTTCATAAGATGTTTGAATTCAAAGAAAAAAAAATCTTCCTCATCATCAATTGCTTTGATGGAAAGAATGATTCAATAAATATACCTTTATTTTTTAGCACCTCCAAGGAAATAAAAACTAGATCCCAGCCTACTTTCAGACCACAAACTATTTATCTCATTTATTCTTTTAAAGCCATTCCCTTCATCTTCATAGCCTCTTCATATAACCCTAAGTCTTATCGTATAGAAGATGTTCCTCTAGAAGTCCAATTTTCTACTACTCATACTCACCTCTTGGAGATGGATTGAAGATAAATTTTTTCTTATCAACCCTTTATGATAAGGCAACATAGTTCTTTTGACCTTACTACTCTTGGTTCTTTTGACCTTACTACTTTTGGTTTTCATTCAGATATTCATTTATGAAAGTTTATATTTATATGGATTTCTCCACTCATGGTATTTCCTGGAAATGGCCATTGTTTTCCCTGATTTTTTAGCACCTTTACTATATTATTTTGAAAGTTTGTCCTTTTCATTTTTGTCCTTTTCTAATTAAGCTCAAAACTGAGAATTGGGTCAGTTTTCAGGGTCACGTTTCTTCAATGGTTCTAATCTCTAAACTCTTGGATTGAATTTCTAAGTCTAATAATCAAACATGGTGGTCTTAATACAATTTGAAGAAAATGAACTATCCCGATCTTTCATTATCATTGATTTTTTCAAGGGAAAATTTCCTAGTTTTTTTCCTAATGTCAATTTACCAAGTCTTTTGAGTATACTAAATTTTTCCTCTGCAACGAAAATAATTTTAATCATCATTAAAAGTTCAGAGATTTTCAAAGAGATGAAGTATTCAGTTTTAGTAATCTTAACTATACACGGATAGAAACTAGAAAACTATGCATATTCTTTGATAAGCTTATAAGGCCGACATATCAAAGTTTTGATAAATTTAGTCCATGAGGCCATATTTTGAAGAAAACATCATAAGAATTAAGAATCAAGCACTTGTATTTTGAGTCTTTTGAGAATCTGATATTATTAAGTTCATAGAGAATAAAAGTCGAATTGCTGCTTGGCTTATAATATTCGATTATGTTCTTGCCTCTAATTCACTTCGTTCATGCATCATATTAAACTGCAAGTACTATTTTTAATATTTTAATGTATTTTTTTCATAGTGCTTTTCTGCTATTCAAGATTTTCTTTATGGTGCATTCATTATTATTATATTTTTTATTTAACATCTTGATATAGGCTCCAGACAGTTTACATTCTGCCTTTACAATCCTTTTCGAATTTAAAGGTACATTACTTTTAAGTTATTTGTTTATTAAAATAACCTGGAAATAAATATTTCTATAAAAATTTTTCATCTTTCAACTATTTGTTTTTTAATATCTTTTATTATTTAGAGTTCAATAAGAACTAAATTAATGAGTTGATATTTTAATTGGTTTTTATGTTGATTCTCGTTATTCTCATCAAATGCAAACCAATCAAACTCCTTTTTACATCAATTAATTTATTTTGTTTTATTTGAGGTCATAAAAAATCAAAATACTAGAGGTTTTTATATCTAAATGGTGACCAAACTAATATCATTTAATTCTTCTCTATTTCAAATTGAATGAATTTTAATTTCAAGTTATTTGCTTTGTGATTGTTGGAACGAAACCTTAACGTCGACTACAACTAATTTTCTTTCTAATATATACATATAAAAAAAGATAAATTATGATTTTTTTTTTCACTTTTTGATTTTTATTTACATATAAATTTTATGCTTTCTGTTTGATCAAATTATGATATCATTACTGCTGAAATCCATCCTACATATCATACATTAAAATAATGGAGAGATGAAATAATGCTATTATATTATGTTATAAAATATATAAATTACCATTGATGTAAAATAATTAGCTTCCTTTTAAATAGCACAAAATTTTTATACTGTAATTAGAGTTTTTATTCAAATTTAATTTATTAATCAATTACATATGTTATGATTGCTCTCATAATTTATGATGATATTATCTATTCTCTCTATTTTATTTCACATACAAATATTATAATTCCATATTTAATTAATGCTGAAATATTATATATCTGATTAGATTCATATCGTTTTAACACATATTACATGTAACGCACCTGTTTTGAAAAATTAATTTATCCTAAATATTTATTGCACTTGTGTACAATTTATTGGGGAAAAAAAATTTACAGCTCCTACTAGGTATAAGTATTTTTTTAAAAAATTAGATTTTTTTCGTGTAACCAATATAGTTAAGTCTTATAATCCTATGGAACTTGACTTAATTCTATTTTATTAGAATTATAATTATAATTAATTTTTAAATTTACAAATAAATTCATTTGCATTAGTTTATAATCAATATTTAATACATAAATTATAAAATGCATGACGGAAACAGAGACTTTTTTTTTTTTTTTTGCGCCTTATATTGTTTTATTTGCAGTTTGATTCATTGTGTTTTTTTTTTTCAAGTCATTGAAATATTTCATGCTATTAGACTATTTGCCTCACATGAAATAATTATTCTATGATCATTGGTGGTAATTGATTCTTGTTTAATTCATTACATTTTAAGTTATTAAAATATTTCATCTGTTTACATTTTTTTTTTAAAACTGGCATGGGAGAACTATTCTAGGATAATTATTGGTAATTAATTTATTCTTTTTTATTTATATTGTTGAGTCATTATACATTTTTAATATTATGTCTCTTTCTATTCATATAGATAAGATGCCATCTAAAATAGACAATAATAAAAATAAAAAAAATATAACATGAAAAAAATGAATTATTAATGTTTTGATACGTGATTCAATGAAACTTCATATAAGTGACAAAAGTAATAAATATATCGCAATAGATTAATGTACAATAATATTACAATATTAAAAAAATAAATTTCATTAAAAGATGAATTTAGAAGTTTATAACACATGCGTTAGATGTGCTTCGTCATTTTTTTTTTTTTTTTTGTGAAGTTTCAAAACTACACCTAAACTACATTGTTTCTAAATCCATTATTGTTTTCTATAATTTATTATTGTTTTCTATAATTTATTTATCCCCCCAGCACTTAATAGAAATTATCACCAATCACTTAATTTATACTCCTGATATTAGCATGTCACCTTGTTCTTCTTCTTTTTTTTTTTTTTTTTTTAAATCACACTAATGGTGATAAATGGCTTATCGTTGGGCACATGTAATTATCGCACCGAATAAGTGAATAATAATAATAATAATAATAATAACAACTTCATAGACTTGGAACAAGTGTTATCTGTCAGTTTTTAAAATATATATGGAAATTTTTGCTCATATACAAAAATTAATCTTTATGAAACTTTTAAAGAAAGATTAATATAAAATCATTGTTTATCATGTAAAATAAAATGATCTTTTATATTTTTAGCAAAATTTTAACTAAATTAATAAATAAATATTATCTTAATTAAAACATAAATTTAATTTTAAAATGCACTAATTAAAAAAATAAAAAAAATTAACATACTAAATTTTGATTTTATCTTTAAAATACAATTGAAGCTATATACAGTCTTCCTTTTGTGAAATTTCGCGGTAAACATAGTTGATTTATTTTTCAAGGGATATAACTTTGCATGTCACCAACGTATCTCAAAATTTATTATAAATATTTGGACAAAAAGTTATTCATTTTATTAGAAATACATTTTTCAGTATCTTGCCAAAAAGTTTATTGCAGCTGCTCGTTAAGGCACAAATGGATAAATTAGACAAATTTTTATCCTATTAATTTCGAGTTATTTTTTAATAATTTTAAATTAAGTCATTCAAATTAAATCGAATTGCCAGCTCAACTCATTAGATTTAGATTTAATTTTACAAATTTTCATATTATTTTGAATTTTTTCTAATTTTAATAAAATAAGATTATACTATTCGGACCTAGTAGAAAACCATGAGTTCTTGCTTTTCTAGTACGCACATAAATTTATGATCATTCATATAATTTTTAATAATCTCTTTGTATTCCATGTGAAGGGAAGACCAGTTCTATACAAAAATATTATATTTGAATCTTTCTACTATACTTTCTCGTACATTTTTTAAATTTTTAGTTGAAGGCACTAAATTTTTATATTTTTAGTAAAATTTTAGCTAAATTAACCAATAAATATTATCTTAATTAAAATACAAAATTAATTTTAGATTTAACTGATTGAAAAAGTTAAAAAAAATAATTTAATATAAAAATACACTTTACTAAATTTTAATTGATTTTAAATACAATTTGGAACTATATAATAAGATTTAGAAATGAACTCAATTATAAACTTTGAATGTGATTGAAATTTCACAAAAAATTTCAAAATATTTTTAAGTTATTAAGCC
Organism: Omphalea diandra; assembly: GCA_949677035.1. Taxonomy (NCBI): domain Eukaryota; kingdom Viridiplantae; phylum Streptophyta; class Magnoliopsida; order Malpighiales; family Euphorbiaceae; genus Omphalea; species Omphalea diandra. Next base: position 7,329 of record CATIWR010119262.1, on the reverse strand, counting down.
CAGTTATAATGATGTCAAATCTAGCAACAGCAAATATGCCAGCAAACAAAATCTTAGTGCGAACGAGCTTCTACAGAAATGTCCAAGTATGCAGAATCATACAAAAACCGAATATATTCCTACATAATATCTGGGGAACAGGCTTAATTGAATCAAGTTGTGTACCACAGACAAAAATAAATCTTAACCAACAATCATGAGTTGTTTGATTGCACCCATCAGAACAGAGATATAGAGACTCCTCCAATTTTAAAAACAAAGCGTCGTTGGTGCACTCATCAGTCCTTTGAGTCACCTCGGCCTTCACATGAATTGAGGAGCCACAATAAGAGACAACAGATCAACACCATTCCATCTCTTCACTCCAATTATAGGAGCTGAGTGATTTGCAGCCGAAACTGGACAAACTGGGATAGACTCCAACAAACATAGGAGTATTGAATAGGTATTTCTTTGTTGTTCTCCTGCTATCAAACACGACCGAAAAAAAAAACAAAAACATGAGCCTTTAAGAGTTCTCCAATTAAATTATCACAGGGCAATAGAGTCTGCAGCAAGAACCTGCAGCATCCTTTGTTCACTTCATCACAAATAAAAAGTTACCGGTATCACCTTCTACACAGGAAGAGACTCAAAAATCAGCCTAAATAATTTTTTAAAAAGAAATTCTGCCACAAAGGTTCCATCAAATATAACCAAAAGCATGTGACGAAATAGACTAGAGGTATTTTAGCACATCACATTCCTCCAATTTTCAATGTTCAATAAGAAATTAAATATCTCTATGATGAAATCTACCTCTTCTAGCAGCCCGCAACACATGTGCACTTCCCATTCCCAAATGTCTCACATAGATTAGCAGTCCCTTTGGATAAACCAGCTTCATAATCATTATGCTCCTGATTGTAATTTGACAGAATGCCATCATCCAGGAAAATGATAAAATTGAAAAATACATGTAAAATGTGAGAAAGGCGAAAATATAAAATGCATTATGCATAACAAATACAAAATATCAGAAAAATTATCTGTTTCTGTACTTACTTGGTTAAACACATTAACTTGACTCTCAAAAACATTAACTCCCATGGGTAGCATGACAGACTGGCTGTCACTGCAAGGACTAGCAACAGAACATGATTCTTCTGGATTAATGAAACAGCTTTTATCAGTATACAGTCTACCAGTTCGGAGCTGTTCATATCCACCAGCTTCAATAGAGACATTTAAAGGGACATCCAGATCCATGAGCTCTAAAAATTGCACATGATCACGGCCAAGCATTTGTTCCATGGGGTAATTAGCATTAGTACAATTAGAAGGATTATCTTCACGTTCACCAAATCCAGCCAGGCTGCCCAGATCTCCCAAATCATTGTAAATATCAATTCCATCTGAACAAGGATCAGCCACAAAATGCCCACCATAGTTGATATTATCACCCCGCTGCAAATCCATGACCCAAGTCTATTTCAATGCAGCATAAACCAAGAACAGTAGAATAACCAAAATAAATAGTATCCCATGTTAACATATTAATTTGAGCAAAATGTTATATCCAGATTTCAGAAACAACATTTGTATTTGCACTGGCTACCATGCCAAATGGTTAGCCAGCTTAAACAATTAGAAAATGGAAATTCAAATGATTTGTATAGTGATGTCAAAAAACTGCTCCAGCTAAAAAGGAAACTGGAAATGGAAAACAGGCAATACATTATAATGTGAAATACAGCCTAGGGGAAAGAGAAAATATGAAAGATGCAGTAAACCATAGTAAGCCATGAATGAGAATTGAAATAGCAACTAAATAACTACAAAGAAATTATGTCAAGGGCAATGTCTATCAGAATTACCAACGATTGGGCCACCAAAAAAAAAAAAAAAAAGCAGTAGTAACATCCCAAACAACTTTCCATTGTTGTACCCTAGTAATACAATTCTTCTTCTGTTTATTACGCATACTGATAACCTTCTCATTTCAAAACTCAAAACTATTTGAGATACAACATTCATAATTAGATATAATATTGACAATTCCCTAAAAAAAAATTTAAAAAAAGCTATAGAAGATAATGTTATAACCAAACAGCTAAACAATATCCCAAAAACTATAAGAACTAAAAAAATAATAATAATAATAATAAACATATTAAACCGCCATTACATAAACCCTAAAGCAATTGTTAAGAACACATACTTGCATTTCACTCAGTAAAATGAGTAGAGGTAGTTACACACCACATTCAAAATATTTTCACTTGGGGTTAATGGACTTTCCTCTGAGAAGTTAGCCAAAAGAGCAAGAATTTCATCATTGTGATTTGCATCTTGTGAAGGCTCAGCAGAAGCAACAATGTTATCAACATTCCCAACACCAGGGTTCAAAACAGACGCCAGAGGTTCAGATGGACGTAATACACTAGATCCTGCACAAATGCTGTCAGACACATATGCACCCATTATAATGGAATTATTCTGATTAATTGGCACTGATGCAGAAGAAAAAACCTCTGCAACATTCACCTTCTCATCAACATCATCATCATCCCACTCTTCCTCCTTAAATGGTGCTCCATATTGGGCACCAGTTCTTGGGCCAGGTCCGTCCTTCTCGAAGACTGAACAAAGCACATATGCATCCTGAGCAACTCCTCTAGCATCCAATTTCTCCTGTTGAAGTCTATACTCATACATTACCCAATCTGTTCGGTCGCCTTTAGGTGCTTTACCTCTGTGAAAAACCAAAGTTTTAATTATCCCCACAACTTCATTATTGTAATGAACAGTTCTATCCTTGCCAGTTGTTTTCCAATAACCCATATCAGTGGCACGATTCATTCTAGTCCCACTTGCATATTTCTTCTCTCTAGGGCAAAAGAAATACCATTTCAGATCCCCAGTTCTCAAGCAAGATTTATCTGGAAGTTCCCATGGAGTATACTTATAAATATCAACCTCTGCAATGGCATCAAAATGAAATTTCTTCCCCAACACTTTTCTCTTTAGGTAGTACATAACAAGTTCAACATCGGTAGGATGAAACCGAAACCCAGGAGGAAGCGATTTCTTCCCCATGATGAAAGACAGCAGAGAGTCCCAAACAATGAGCAGAAAGTTATTGAATCCAATATATAGTATTCTTCACGAGCAATAAAAAATTGCCAACAATGACAGTATGGTTATGCAGAAGATAACCCAAATCATATACAGCAATGTTTTGTCTTTATTCAGAAGTCTAACCAGACAAGTATGAGCTTTAAGGGAAAAAAAAAAATTTTTTTTTTTAAAAAGCCAGAAAACTAAGTGTCTGTCAAGTCCAATGTCGAAACAATATCTTCTGCGAACACCACAATCTTCCCCGGCTCATAAACCCAAAGTCACACGAAAGCAAAGTCGATTTTACCTTGCAGAGATCAAAAGACATTTGGTGTGGAATATAAATCCTGTTTTAAACATTATTATTAGGCTCTTCAGAACTAATCATAAAGATAATAAAGCAACAAATCTAGACAACAAACCCAGAAAAGAAAAATTGACGAATCCAACGGAATAAAAAATACATCCTAAGAACGACATCCCGCAATCAAAGTTGACAAATGCAAAAGTTAAAACACAGGAAGCAACAAAGAAATCAAAGCCTAAAGAATCAAATAAAAAGTTTTTTTGGGTACAAAAACAAAACCCTAAATCCACTAAAACGAAAACCCAAATTCTTTCTTCGAAAATAACAAATAAAAAATTAAAAAAAAATAACGCGAAAACAAAAAAACCCTAGCTCAAGGAGAACGAAACAGTACCCGAAAAGAGGACGCGTCGGGAGACGGGAGAGAGTCGAAGCGAGAAAGAAAGCGAGAGCCACAATCGAATAGAGAAAGCAAACTAGGGAAATGCTATGCACATTCTTTAATAGAATATTGAAATCTAAAATATTTTTTAGCTGGAGTGTAATTCGACGGGAAGCTTCTCTATGAATCCTTGGCTTGTGATTGGTCCGATTGCATTTTAAACGCTTTTTTTTTTTTTTTTTTGAAGGTTAATAAATTGGAAAGGTTAATTATTGTAAATCAGTCATTAACTCATGCTTACGCTATTTATAATAAAAAAATTTATAAAATAAAAAAATTTCATCCTGTTTTTTATTTTTTATATAAAAATATCAAATAAATAATTTTAAATTAATATAATTTAAATTATTTTTAAATTTTTGTCATTTAATCTAGATAAATAATTAATTTTTTATTTCTTTGCTTTTTCTTTCATTTTATGTATTTTTCATATATTTTTCTTTTTCAACTAGATATTTTATATTTTTCAATTAATTAGTATAATATAATAATAATATATATTTATTCTAAAATTTGGTTAGATATCTCCATTGAAACTAAACATGACCCAAAAACATCTTTGGCCAAACACATTAAGACCCTTACAAATTAGCTTCTTCGTCGTATCATTACTTTTTCTATAAATGTTAGCGGTGATAGGAGCTAAAAGGTTTCTCATAAAGACCTACCATTTTTGTTTTGCTTAACCAAGAACCAACCAATTCAAACAAGCTAATACCTTATGGATCAATTGATTTACATGAGTACAAAGTCTAAAAGTCAATTTCTCCTCCCATCTCATGTCACGACCATTTATTGTTATGTGGGAGCCCTAATGAGAAACTCCTCACTAAAAAATTCTTGCCCTCATTAAAATTCCTTGACTTATCTTGTTTGATTAATGCCAAGTTTATCGATCCAGATACCTATGTATACACCTTAGGATCTCTTAGGGCAAAGAATCATGAAATAACTCAAGCTTCAAAAAGGAAGAGGCTTGTGATAGAGGAAAGTGCCTAACCAATGCCATCTTCTAAGTCCAAAGCAAAACCTAAGACTTCTGCCATGTCTCTCTCTTTTGTTAACAAGAAGTTAGACAAACTGATGTGTATGATAAAAAAAAGGAGATTTCTTCTTCTTTCTCACCTCTATAGTGACCTAATGGACCTTTAAGAGAAGGTGGGTGCAACACCTTGCCATCTCCCAGACTTTGAAGATTGGAAGGATACTCTAGAGGAAGAAAAAGACTAAGGAGTGGAAGAAGGAGATGAAGCATAAGGCGGAGGAGGAGATGAGGAAATTGGAGAAACTAATGATGATGATATCTCTCTAATCCTCTAGTTTTCTTTTTTTTTTTTCTTACTTAAGATTGTATTTATTTTCTATTTTTCTTCTTGTTGTTCTTTGGCCTAAGTTTGTGATCTTACAAGTTAATATTTATTTTATGTTTGTTTTTGTTTCTTATTTTAATATCAATAAAATTGGAAGTTTATGATCCCTCTATAACCACTTTTTATTTGTATCACTTTATACTTATCCCTCTAATAATCTTGTTCTCTCTCTTTTATATTAACAAAGTGGGATAGAAATAACAAATTTGCATGCTATAATTAAAAGGGAGTATACTTTGAGGGGGAGTAATTTCAATTAGTTTATTCATATTTCAAGTTTAAATTGGTATCTTAACATGTTTAATTTGTTAAACTTTGTTATCCATCTTAACTTCACACTTATGCATTCTTTATCCCTTGCAAAATCAATCTAAGTTATCAAAAATCAAAATGGGGGAGATTGTTAGACTAGGTTAGTCAAACCTAAGTTAAAACTTTGTTTTGATCTTGACAATGTAGATTGATATATTCTAACATCAATTTTAAGTGTTGATTTTGCAGTTTTTAAGATAAGTTTGCATTGAAAGTTGGAAGAGAGTCTAAGTCTCGAGCATTGTGAAAGACATCCTAATTTATGATCGCTATCTTGCAAAAGGAATGATGAATTTAGGTCAAATAAATTTGCGGAGCAAATTGCAGCCGTGATCTCGCCAAGAAAGCTATGAAGTTTAAGTAGATGGATTCACGGTGACCATCGCATCCATGATCACGATCGCGACTTTTGGAGTTACCTGGAGGGAACCAAGTCCATAACTAGAGCTTGCCAAGTGTCCAAGAGAGTCGTTATTATATCAAAATTTGTAAGGGTGAAATAGTCTTCGAGATCGCGACTTGATGAAACAACTTCTCCTTATCAAATAAATGGATTTGCAGTGCTAATCGTATCCAAGAGAAAAATAAATTACGATTGTGACTTTCATTTGGTTTGAAGAACATAATGGCTATTTTTTTGGGAAGGCTAATGATAGCATGCTATGTGGACTAGCCTTTAATACAAATGGGGTTCTCTACTACAATTTTAGCAAATTAGTGTAAGAAGAGAAATTGTGACTGCGAATGACTAATGACAACCACGAAATTTGTTTGACATGCATTTAAAGCAAGATCTACCTAGCATGCCTTAGAGATTTAGGCATATTTTCTTTGTAATGTCTCTTTGGTGGTTATTACCAATAAATACTTCACTAAACAGACATAAATGCTAGAGAATAACATTGAATATAGCCAAACTGTTTCAATTTTGTTTCTTAACCTTTAATTCTTATATGTGAGTTGGTATTATTGGGTGTGAGCATTAAACACCATTGTTATTGTGTTTGAAAGTTAGCCTAGTTGTAAAACTTTTATAATAGGTTTAATGTGAGCCTTTGGAAAAACACTTGAGAGGTTTTATGTAAGCTATCAGACATAAATTGAAAGGTAGCCATAAAACACAAGGTGTAAAGTTTAATGTGAGCTTGGAAACACCATTTAGTGTTGGTAGAATACCCAATTACGAAGAATTGAGTAGTGGACATGGGGTTTGTTAACACTCGAACCACACTTTGCCTTTATCTCTTCTCCTACTTCTTCCATTTTCATCTTTCAACACATTCCTTCTAATTTTTCAAAATTTTCCACCAATTCAACCCTTCTTCTTGGTGCTCAGGGGCCAACATGTTTGATTTCTAAAGAGGATGATTTGCCTACCAAAATCATGGGGCTTTGGGCCTTTAATATGCTTTTAAATATAGAGGCAAAACATCTAAAGATGATAGGACATGAGCATGTCAAAGACATTTTTATGAGAAGGAAAAAAGAAGAGACTAAATGTAATATCCCCAAACACGTTCATTGGCATTATCACATGAACATATGCATTAGATAAATAATCATTTAGAAGCACCATTGCATTTGGGGACACTTGAACATATATGTAGTGTTTGTATAGTTGCATGGAAAATTGTTTTATGTTGTGTGCATGTTATTGTATCATAAATAATGGTGTCTTAGAGCTTAATTAAAAGTATAAGGAGTATCTAGGAATTAGGAGATGGATGAAAGTGCTTAATGAGTGAAGAAGAGGGACTAAAAGCAAAACTTTTAACTTTCAACCAATAGGAAACCAGCCC
>CATIWR010119176.1:0-60540 GCA_949677035.1 Omphalea diandra | reverse complement strand
TAAGAAGGGAAATATATATGTATATATATATATATATATATATATATATATGTGTGTGTGTGTGTGTGTGTGTGTGTGTGTGTGTGTGTGTGTGTGTGTGTGTGTGTGTGTCTGGTTTTTGTAAAATTATGTGTTTGGCTTTGTATAATGAATTTCATTAAGTTAAAATAGATATTTATTATGAAGTAGTAGATAGGCCTAAGGTAGCAATTCTTGATCTCATCTAAATTTGTTTTTAAAAAAAAAAAAAGATTTTATTTTAACATAAATTGAAAAAAAACTCAAAATTATTCAAGTTTGAAATTGATAAAAAAAATGTTCAAGTTAATTTCACCTCGATTATAATTCGATCTACACTTTATTTCTAATTGATTTGATTAATTTATGTAAACTCAAAATGATATCTTTTATTCAAAAAAGTCAATAATATGAGTGATGTAACTTGATTTTATCTAAAACCTGTAAATTGACCTGAAATTTGTACCTTGATATGATAATCTGACTTGATCTACCCTCATTTGAACTTAATTACCATACTAGAATTGGCTCCTATTTGTTAGTGATTATTTAACCTTCTAGGTTCCAAGCTCTTGTTTTGATGATTACAAATAAGACTTAGGACTAAATTTGCCTAAGATTATTTATATTAAAACTTACAAGTACATCAATTTCTTGAACTACAATGATTGGAGAAGAATTTGGTCTTAGCTCATTTGAGTTAAAGGTTGAAAAACTTTATGCTTTAAAAGATGAGAATCAAAACATACTCAGCTAAACTACCCAACGAGTGTAAACAAATGCTTAGCTATAAGTTATGCTCTCTAAACCTCGCAACGGGCAACGTGATTTTGTAACAGGGATTGAACTGGACCTTATAACTGGAATTGCACTTTCATAATAGGCATTAAAAAGTGCTCTAGTTTGAACAATGCTCTTTGGACCTCGAAACGAGTGTTATACTCTCACAATCAGTGTTGAAAAAGTGCTCTAGCATGAGCCACACCTTTTGGACCTTCCAATGGGATACACTCAAATAATTAACAAGCATTGAGATGTTTCCAATGGGCATTGCAAAAATTCTAAAGGCATTAAATCACTTATGTAAATTTTGAAAAATAAACAAAAAAGGTTCAAATTTTTTAGAAATCAACAATAGTCACTGAGCAGACCCCCATGGGCATTGAAGTTAACATCATTGCTTATGTCTAACAACCATTAAAGAAAAAGTGAATAAACATTTGAAAAAGTCAAAGAAGGAGCCTTGAGCCAACTACTCTCAAATAACTAGTTCTAATAGGCATTTCAATAGGACCAACGACCATTGAAGTTGAATATTGACTATCAACCATCCATTTGCATGAAATTAATAATGGTTGATGCCTCAACAATGGGTGTGGAGTTTCTTTAATAGGTGTTAATTGCTTATTACTATAATTTGGAGTGGCAACTCTTCTCTAGTAGCTAGTTCCTTGTTTAGCCCATAAAAAGGAATCACTTTCCATGGAAACAAAAAGGAGAATTATTCAATTAAGTAAGTAATCTATTATGAAAGCTATTCTCAATCAAAAAGGTTAATTACAATGTAAAATAAAGAATGATCTAGCATCCAAAAGATATTCATTTATTAAGCTTCAAAGGAAACTAAATGAGTCATCTTCAAAATAGAATTTGAAGGACATATTTGTCAAAAACTTTCTTTACTTTTTCACTCACATCATAGCTTACCTTGTGAATGTACTTTGAGCATCTATTCTTGCTTGAGTGAGAGAATTTTTTTATTCTCCTAAAAGTGTAATAATCTTTTAGTTTGCAACTCAGAGTTGAGAGGCCATGTGAAAGAATCTCTTGTGAAAGGTTTAAGGTAGTACATGAAAACTACTTTCGGTTAAGGTTAAGTAGTACTTGTGAACTACTTGCAAGAGGTTGATAATGCCTTAGAATCTATCACTTGTAAAGGCTTGGTAAGTGACTAAAAACTTACTTATGTAAAGGTTATTGATACCACCTTAAGCTATTAAAATGGTAAAGGCTCTGTGGAAATACTAGAGGAGAGGATGTAGGCAAGTTGTGTCAAACCTCTATAAATCTTATATGTTAATCCTTTATCTATTTTCACATTTAGTTTGAATTTATAAAAATTTGTCATTGGCCTATTCAACTCCCCCCCTTTTAGGGCACTAAAGGAAAATAATTGGTATCAGTGTTGATCTCTTGATTAAAGCTTAAGTGCACAAAGAAAAGGTCATGGCTAGTCATAAATAATCATAATCCATTCATAAGCCTCCATTCTTCAAAGGAGATGACTATAGTTATTGGAAGAAACATATGGAGATCTTCTTTGATAGTGAAACCTTTGACCTATGGGACATTTGAGAAAGGAAGAGAAGTTCCAACAAAGCTAGTTAGAGATGTTACCGTACCAAAGCTAAATAATGAGTGGACTGTTGAGGAAAAAAAGGCAAACTTAAAAAATATAAGAGCAATGCATGTTCTTTTTTGTGCAATCCATAAGTCTTAGTATACTAAGTTACAAATGTGTACATCAGCCAAAAAATATATGGGACACATTGCAGACTCAACATGAAGGAACCAATGAAGTAAAAAAGAAAATGATACAAATGCACACATATATGTATGAAAAAATTTTATGCTAACCTGGTGAAACTATTACTGAGATGTACAATAGATTCATAGACATTATGGGCACTTTCAAAACTTTGGGGAAGTCATATAAAAATGAGGACATGGCACCAAAAATTCTGAGAACACTTCCCAAAGATAAGTGGGAAGTTAAGAAGACAACTATAAAGGAAGCCAATAAACTGGAAGTCCTATCACTTGATGAGCTTATGAGAAAGTTATTGGCTCATAAGATCACTCTTAAGAAGCCTACTAAAAATATAGTGATGAAAAAAGAAAGGCTTTGCATTGAAAGCCAAATAGGTACGTTCTGAAACTCCTTTTACTTCTTATTTACTAGTTTATTCCTCTTCTAGTGGTGATGAAGATAGTAATGACGAAGAGCATTTTACCTTCATCACCAATCAAGTAAAGAAATTCCTTTCAAACAAAAAAGGGTAGAAAAGTAAGGAACTATAAGAACAAAGGCACTAAGAGTCAACTCACCTACTATGGATGCAATGAAAAAATATATATAAAATCATATTATCTAAAGATCAAGAAATGCAAGCCCCCTTCCAGAAAGTACACCTCCAAGAAAGGAAAGGAAGTGTACAAGCCATTTGGGATGACACTAGTGATTTTGAACATGAAAACCTCTGTCTCATGGCACCTGAGGAGTAGTGAAATGAATCCTTAAGTGAACACATATCCAGTAGTAACAGGATTCACCTCAAAGAGGTAAATCCTTTTGACTTCTACTCTATAGATAAGTTATACTCTATAATGACCAAACTCACTATGAGCATTGAGACTTTCAACTCCAATACCTCTTTTCTTCAAAAAGAGAACAAATCCTTGAAAGAAAGTGCTAAGAGTCAAGAAACTCTAGCTAAAGAGCTAGAGTCTCTCACATTTGAGAACATTAAACTAAAGGAAAATATCAGTAAGTTCACTAAAGGAAAAGAAAAGTTAGACTCCATCTTTGAGGCTCAATGGAGTCCATCCATCAAATATGGATTAGGTTATAATGCCACTAGTTCAATGGCTCCATCCTCTTCTCAAATAGTGTTTGTTAAGGCTAAAGAGAATAATGTTTCTAACTCTATTATGAAACAAATGGGCTTCAAAAAAGGAAATGCCACAATTAAGGGCTCAAGAGGAAAGTCTCAACACAATCACACATGATTAAGAAATGCTCTCTATATAACAAATTATGCTTATAGTTATCACTTTTACAAACCTAACAGTTAAAGTGTGCAAAGACATAAAAACTAGCATAATTATGGATATAAAACACACACAAGATAATATAGTTTTTCACTAGAGAAATACTCCTAAACACACTGGTCAAATAAACTACAAGTCTAAGAGACACTATATGCATGTACCACTTAGAGGTAAGATACTAACTCACTTTGATGGTGATTGTTTCTATTATGATATACACTAGTAATCTAGAAGGCATGATGAGCAGTTGGCAAAAGCTAACCCCCTAGGACCCCAAAAAGGCTTGGGTACCTAAGAAATAACCTTTCTTATTTTGCGGATGTGCTTGAAATCCCAAGTTAGAGAGCAAGAGTGGTATCTTGATAGTGGATGTTCAAAGCATATGATAGGAGAAAAAATATATTCTTCTCACACTTAGAAAAGATTGAAGGTCTTGTAAATGAGTCTTTTAGAGACAATGGCGAAGCCAAAATTATTAGCTTAGGTAAAGTTGGTAAGGATGATGACTCACCTATCCTTGATAAAGTATTGTTTATTTATGGACTCAAGCACAACTTGTTAAGTGTAAGTCAGTTGTCTGACAAAGGCCTTAGAGTTATGTTTGAGCCACAAACATGTTATGTATCAAGGATGAATGATAACAAAATTTTATTTATTAGTATAAGAGTTCATAATATCTATGTGATTGATTGAAACTCACTTATTAATTATAATGCAAAGTGTTTAGTTTCAATAATTGATGAAAGACATGATAGCATGGAACTCCTCAATAAGTTAAAGAGAAAAAACTTGGTTGAAAGTCTACTTGAAGTCAAGTTCACAAAGGAAGAAGATTATGAAGCAAGTCAAAGAGGTAAACAAATGAAATCCATATTCAAAGCAAAAAACAAGGTAAGTAATTCTAGACCATTGCAATTACTTCACATGGATCTTTTTAGCCCCACTAGGATAGTTAGCTCAGGAGGCTTGCATTATGCATTTATCATTGTAGATTATTTCTCTAGATATACTTGGGTGTTGTTCCTCTCTCATAAGGTTATTTTAATGTTTTTAAAACCTTTGCCAAGAGATTTCAAAACCAAAAGGATTTGAAAATCTCTTCTGTTAAGAGTGACCATGGAGTTGAGTTTGAGAATGCTAAGTTTCATAGCTTCTCTAATGAGGATGGTATCTCACACAATTTCTTAACTCCAAGAACTCCACAATAAAATAGTGTGGTGGAAATGAAATATACAACTCTTCAAGAAATGGTAAGAAATATGTTGAATGAGTACAATCTTCCTAAGTATTTTTGGGTTGAAGCTATAAATACTTCTTGTTATGTCTTAAATAGAGTCTTAATGAGAACTTTGTTAAAGAAAACTCCTTATGAGTTGGGGAATAATAGAAAGCCCAAGATTGCATATTTTTAGAGTTTTTGGTTACAAGTATTTTATTCTAAACACTAAAGACAACATTGGTAAGTTTGACTCCAAATCTAATATAGGAATTTTTCTTGAATACTCTACCACTTGCAAAGGGTATAGAGTCTTCAACAAGAAAACTCTTGTTGTAGAAGAGTCTATACAGTTATATTTGATGAATCTAACCCCATTTCTTTAAGAAAAGAAGAAGATGTTGATGATCTTATAGGTCTCATGAGCGAGTTAAAAATTAGAGAAGAAGGAAAGAATATGGATAAGCTACAAGATATAAGAAATGAAAGAAATAAAGATTAATGTCCTCCAACTCTTAGTGAGGAACAAACTCAGCTGGAAATGGACTAGATTTTCATGATCATTGCTGATCCACCAAATCGAGTCATAACTACATAATCTATTAAGAATGCATGTATTAATCATGCTTTTGAATCCCTTATTATGCCTAAGGCCATAGATGAGGCTATTAAATTGGGTTTTACTATGCAAGAAGAACTCAATCAATTTGAAAGAAACAAAGTATAGAGCTTAGTTCCTATACCTAATAAACATTTTATTATTAGAATTAAATGGGTCTAAAGAAACAAATTTAATGAACATGGAGTCATTGTTAAGAACAAGGCTCGATTAATAGCCAAATTCTGTAACCAAGAAAAAGGTATTGACTTTGATGAGACATTTGCACCTATAGCTAGACTTGAAGCCATTAGAATTCACCTTGTATTTGCATTACATATGGCTTTAAGCTGTACCAAATGGATATCAAAAGTGTTTTCCTCAATGGGTACATTGAAAAGTAAATCATTGTTGAACAACCTCCTAGATTTGAAAGCTATTACTTTCTTAATCATGTATATAAGCTCACCAAAGCCTTATATGGCTTAAAGTAAGCTCTATGAGTTTGGAATGAGAGATTGAGCAACTTTCTTGTGGAGAAAGGATTCACCAAAGAATTGGTAGATGCAACTCTCTTTTCTAAGAAAAAGAATAAGGACATATTATTAGTGAAAATATATGTGGATGATATCATATTTGGTGCAACTAATGTTTGCTCGTGTGAAGATTTCTTTAAAGTTATGAAGAGTGAGTTTGAGATGAGTTTGATAGGAGGAGTTAGATTCTTCTTTAGATTACAAATCAAACAAGGAAAGGTAGGAATCTTCATCAACTAAGTCAAATATACAAAGGAGCTAATCAAAAGATTTGGCCTGGACAATAACAAACCTTATAAAACACTTATGAGCATCAATATCAAGCTGGACATGGTGAATATGGTAAGAATGTGGTTCAAAAACTGTATAGAGGTATGTGTTGGTTTGGATGGAGATGAGGCAACACAAGATATGGGTGAATTGGATTAGAAAAAAAACAAATAAACAATGCAGAAGCAACAAACATAAATCAACACAGAGTTTTATAGTGGTTTAGCAATGTGCTTACTCCACTCCCCAAGCTTTCACATTGGCCTTTTTTATTCTTTTTCTAAGCTTAAGAAAAACCTTCCCTTTTCTAGGTTAAGGAAGAACCATTCCTTTTTTAGGCTCAAGGATAAAATTTACAATTACTCTCTTTTAACAAGAAGCAAGATAATTAACCAAACCCTTGGTATTTTCTAAAGTACAATACCAACCTTAACCATAGGAAGGATAGAGCCAAGCAGTGTCAATGCCTCTCAAATTAGATAGTGTTAGACTAGGTTAGTCAAACTTAAGTCATAATCCTCTTTTAATCTTGACAATGAAGATTGATTAGTTTTAATGCTTTCTTTAAGTGTTGTTTTGCAGTATATAAGTTAGTTTCTCATTGAAAGTTGGATGGAAGGCTAAATCTCTAACTTTGAGAAAGACATCTAAATTCGCAGTCAAGAACCTATAATTCGTGACATCGACCTTACAACAAGGATGGATGAACTTAAGCCAAAAGAATTTGCAAACGAATTTATAGCCATGATTCAATTGAGCGTAGCTTGATTGACTTATAATGAGATTCGTAGTGGTGTTCACGTCTGAAGTCACGATCGCAAATTTCATAGCTAATTGGAGGGAACCATGTCTGCAATCAAATCATGCTAAGTACCTAAGGCAATCGTTGGAATATCAAAAATTATGAGAGTGAAGCATTTGTCATGATCGTGACTCAAGAACATGCTCAAGAAGGAATTAAATCATGGTTGCGACTTTGGTTAGTCAGTCTATCAAACACAATGGCTATATTTCTTGAGTGACCAATGGGTAAAGGACATGTGGACTAGCCGTTAGACACAAAATGAGGTTCTCTGTCGTGATATCCGCTTCTCAACATAAGTTGGAAAATCACGACCGCGAAATATCAGTCACAACCATAACTTTTGTCTAACAGGCATTTAATGCAAAATCTACCTAGTTTCCCTTAAAGATTTAGGGATAGTTTATGAGTAATGTCTCTTTGGTGGATGTTGATTATAAATACTCCACACCAAACTCTTGCAAATTTGCTACTCATTCTTATTGATTGTTTAGTGTTAGCATTAAACACCTTTGTAATTAGGTTGAGAGTTAGCCTAGCTTCCAAAACTCTATATTAGGTTGAAGTGTGAGCCTGTCCAAAACATTTAAGTGTGGTTTTGTGTGAGCCTAAAAACATAAAATTGTAAGAGTTGTGTGTAAGCCATAAAAGATAAATTGTATAAGTTAGGAGTGAGCTTAGAAACACCATTTTAGTTTAGTGAAATACCCAGTTATGAAGAATTGGGGAGTGGACATAGGGTTTGTTAACACTTGAACCACTATAAACATTTTTTCTTCAATTTCTCTACTCCTTATTATTCATATAATCTCTTTACCTTTCTTCCAAAATTTTTAATCTCTCATCAATTCAACCCTCCTTTTTGGTGCACCAAGGCCAACAGATAGCAATTATACTTTTAATACTTAAGAAAATATACTTTTATAGAGTTATAAAGTAATCCTCACACTACCCAAATCAAACTAATACCAAAAGGTTTACACAAAGAGCTTGCTAGATGTTCTCTAGTTGTTGACAATTGTTCTCCAAAGTTTTCTAACCTTCTTCTAGTCTCATAAATGTTCTTTATATAGCCGAATGCTAAACTAGCTAATCAAATAGTTGATATTCAGTCTTATAGCTTTTTTGCAAAACTAGCTATTAAAAGAGACAACAACTATTGAATATGAGCAATGCCTATTGATCATGTAACAGATAATTCCAATGCCTGTTGTTCATCCTTTTATAGTAGTTGCGACTTTAATAATCTATTCCATTGGTCGTTGGTTTTTTGACAAACTTGTTGGAATTGTTGTTCAACATTCGTTATGTTTTCCCCATGGTCATTGACTGGTCCATAATGCTTTTAAAATTTGTAGCACTTGTTCAACACCCATTGTAAATTTCTTAATGCCCGTGAAAATGGTTCAATGTCTATTAAGAATTTCACAATGCCTATAGGATGGTTAAGAACACCTTAGGCAATTATAACACTTAATCAATGTTCTTTGTGAATTTCTTAATGCCGATTGAATTTTCAATACCTATTAGGAATTATTTAATGCCTATAGAAAATTGTTCAATGCCTATTGAATTCATTCTCCCCTTTTATCGTTCATTGGATCTGTTCATAGGATATAAAAACATTAAAGTAAAAATATTAAAACTTCTCAAGATTTTTTCATTGTTTTGCTATCATTCAAAACACATCATTCAAAGTAGAGAAGTGAGACAAATGCTTTGGGGTCATATGTTCTCCAAGCATTCTCCCCATTGACACAACAGTATGATTGGTAGTCTACTATATCTCACGGCATCTGGACCTGATATTATGTTTGACATTTGCTTATGTGTTAGATATCAAAAAAAAAAATCCATTAGAATCTTATTTACATGCTGTAAAACACATTCTAAAAAATCATATTGGTACTCCTAACTTAGAACTGTGGTATCCTAAAAGGTCTTCATTTGAATTAAATGCATTTTCTGATGTTGATTGTGTTGGGTTCACCTTAGATAGAAAGAGCACTTCAGGCACCTATCAATTACTTGGTCAATGCTTAGTGTCCTGAAGTAGCAAAAAGCAAACCTCAATTATGTTGTCAGTTGCAAAAGCTGAGTATATAGCAGCTAGCCTATGTTGTGCCCAAATTTTATTGATGAAACAACAATTTCTTGATTACAAAGTTATTATAAATCAAATTGTTATTAAATGTGATAATACTAGCGCCATTATCTTATCTGAAAATCTCATTCAATATTTTAGAAGCAAACATATAGACATAAGACATCATTTCATCAGAGATAATGTAAATAATAACAACATTGTATTAGAATTTGTTGATACTAACAATCCATTAGTAAATATTTTCACTAAACCTCTTTATGATGAAAGGATGCAATTCATCAAAAGGAACTTGGTATGATAGACAACGGTACCTTGTCATAGCTTTAAACAGGTTTATCTCTTTTTTAATTTATCTTTTAAACTTTGTAGCATTTGTTGGTAGTTGATAACTATTAAACTTTTATTTTGATTGGATAAAAGTTTTAACTGTGAATGATTATGATTAACTTGTCCAAATTTCAATTGAATTCATGATCATTTCTTTGAATTTTATTGAAAATATTCATCAACTAAGCTCTAATGGTCCTTTGTTTCTCTAAAATTAGTTTTAACTGAGTGTTTGACTGAGGAACATGTTCCATAACCATTTTGTTGTGTACAACAACTGTTGAATTCAATGTGAAACCCTTTTTTTAGTTTTGTTGGTCTTCATTATTATTGCAAATTTCTAACAATAGTTGTTATCCTTTTTAATGGTCGTTACAAATCTGCCATTGTTGTTGGCTGAGCATCTTATAAGTCCAACCTAACGGTCATGTCCAATAGCCATTGTCACACTAGGCATAACTATTGGACATCTCTAATGGTCATATTTTTTTTTTTTAAAAAAAAAGTCAAAGGAGAGGGTGGCCCATTAAACTTCTATTTAAACCCCTTTAACCTTAAATCATTTTCTTGTATTTATTCTTGCTTTGCATTCTCCATATCTCTCTTAATTTCTACTACATAATTTATGTTACACTCACCATGGCACTAAAAATTGGAACCACCAAAATATTTAAACAAATAGCTAGAAAGAACCCTTAACCATCCTCCTCTAGATCCAATTTTGACACTGAGGAAAACCTTACCTCTATGTTGGCTTAATAGAAAAAGAGAGCTACAAAATCATCAAATGTGAACTCACAGTAAAGAAATAAAGCCAAAGCGTCCTATCAATCAAAAGGAAAGGGAAGGCACCTAAAATAGAGCAAAAACCTAAATCTCTCTCAATGGAAGTAGTTATTGCAATAGTTCATCAATTGCACTTAAAGAATGATAAAGAAAATGAAATGGCTCATAAATTACTACGAAGACAACTATGTAGTGGAAAATTTTTAAATTGGAATGACCTGCAAAGATACCATGTAGTGGAGCAGCTCATGATTAACATCAGATGGGAATTGTTTTGCCATATCAGAGAACCCTCCTACTTAAAGTTAATAGTGGAGTTCTTCATAACCCTGGAAGTTCTAAGAAATGACTGTAAAGTGCATGTTGAACTCGACACCATCAAATTTAGATTCTTTGGCAAGAAATACAAGGTTTGCCCAAATGATTTGGCTAAATGCTTTGATGATGCAAATAATGGCTTGACAGAGCATCCTCCAACCTTTAAAATTGAAGTCAATCAATTTTGAAAGTCAATCACTAATGGAACTACAAATAATAATAACAACAATAAGGCAGATTGAAAGTCAATCACTAATGGAACTACAAACAATAATAACAACAATAAGGCCTTTAAGATCAAAAGTCATACATTGAGGATTGCCCATCACTTCATCACTTAGAGCATCAATTGTAGGGGTCAATCTAATGGACTGCACAATGATGGACCTATTATATCTATGGTGTATGAAGAATAAACAAAAGGTGAACACCTTTTAGTTACTAATGCAAAGAATTGATGGCTAAATGGACAAATCAAATGCCTTTATGATGGCTCATTACAACATAAAGTTAGCAGAACTGGTAAAGGCCATTCCCTCATTGAGGAAGAACTTGAAGAAATAGAAATCATGCAGTATAAGCTACCTATAAACAAACCCATTGGTGAAAAATGATGATACATATGGGTGTCTTACACGGGTTGGATAGTGGGTTGATTAAATTTATGCCCGAATGGAGAAGTTCCTTAAAAGAAGAAGAAAATGAGAATATTGAGGAAGTGTTTAGGGCTAAAGTTGAAGCTATAAAAGGTATTAGATCTAGTGAGCCTATTATATTTGCTCTATTCTTATCTCCTTTTGAGTAAAAACTTCTTAAGAGCTGGAAGCACTTATTACTGTTGTTGTAAGGGTTGAAGCATCTTCATCTTCCCTTCATCAAAAAAGGAACTAGCTCAAGGGTCAGTTAAAGGATTCAACTTAAACCCTTGACTGGATTATTAATGGGTTAAATCTGTAAATAGGGAGTCCAATTGATCAAGAGCATCTAGTTGAACAGTTTGCAAAGAGCTAAGAATCTAGGGATTCTCCCCTCTAAAGAACCAGAGGCATCACTAGAACCTAAGGAGTATGCAGTACCTGTAGAAACCATAAAACCAACCCCTACCTCTCCTTCCAAAACCACTTCTTTTCATGATTTATCTAAACAATCTTCTATTCATTTCTTAGTCTTTTTGTAACTTCTAGTTGATGATGGACTACATCTTATATGTCCTCTTTTAAAAAAAAATTAATAAGTTTTTCTTCTTTTTCTATGTAGTCTTATGTGTTCAATTGCCTTGAATAGCCTTAAATTACCTATGCTCGTGATCTTTACTTTTATTCTATTTGATAATGCTAAAGGGGGAGAGAACTCTATCTGCAATGAGCATGGTGGAGAGAAATAAATGATAAACATGATAATTTAACTAGTAACTTTAATAGGTTAGGGAGGAGTTAAAACTTGATAACCTGATATGATGTGTTTTTCAACCTTTTTATCCTTATCTCAGCTTTGAAGTATTGTTTAGGGGGGGAGGGAGACTGTTGAACCTTCTAGGTTCTAAGCTCTTGTTTTGATTATTACAAACAAGACTTAAGACTAATATTTGCCTAAAATTGTTTGTATTAAAACTTACAGGTACATCAATTCCTTGAACTATAATGATTGGAGAAGAATTTTCTCTTAGATCATTTGAGTTAAAGGTTGAAAACCCTAAGTATTAAAATATGAGAATAAAAGCAAACTCAGTTGAACTGCCCAACGGGTGTTAGACAAATGCTCAGGTATAAGTTACACTTTTTGAACCTTGTAATGGGCATCATGATTTCATAATAGGTATTGAACTGGACCTCACAACCATCATTATACTATCACAGTAGGCGTTAAAGAAGTGCTCTAGTTTGAGCAATGCTCTTTAGACCTCAAAATGGGTGTTGTTTTCTTACAACCAACATTGAAAAAGTGTTTTAGTGTGAGCAACAGCTTCTAGACCTCATAATAAGGTATTTTCAAATAATCAATAGTTATTAAGATGTTTCTAATGGGAATTGCAAAAATTCCACTTCTACATATTTTAAAAAATAAAGCAAAAAAGGATCACATTTTCTGGAAATCAACGATAAGCGTTAAACAAACTCCTACGAGCATTAAGGTTAGCATCAATGACCATTCTTGTGTCTAACAACCATTGAAGAAAAAGTGAAATAAACATTTGAAAAAGTCAAAGGAGGAGCCTTGAGCTAACTACTCTTAAATGGCTAGTTCCAACTGGTGTTTTAATAGGATTAATGACCGTTGAAGTTGAATATTGACTATTAACCATCTGTTTGCATGAAATCAATAATGGTTGATGCTTCAACAATGGGCATGGAGTTTCTTCAATGGGAGTTTCTTCAAAGTGACAGCTCTTCTCTAACGGCTAATTCCTTGTTCAATTAAGTGTCAGTTTCTTCTGCATATTGTTTAATTAAGTGAGTAATCTATTGTGAAAGTTGTTCTCAATCAAAAAAGCTATTACATTATAAAAAAAAAAAGAGTGTTCTAGCATCCAAAAGACATTCATCGATCAAACTAGAGAGCAAGCAAAAATAGTCATCTTCAAAACAGAATTTGTAGGACATATTTCTTAAGAACTTTCTTTACTTGTTCACTCACATCAAGCTTACCTTATGAATGTACTTTAAGCATATATTCTTGCTTAAGTGAGATAGTTTTCCTTCTCCTAAAAGTATAATAATTTCTTGGTTTGTATCTCAGAGTTTAGAGATCATTTGAAAGTATCTCTTCTGAAAGGTTTAAGGTAGTATCTAGAAACTACTTTAGGTTAAAGTCGCTATAAGAAATTTGATGTCTTATTACAAAATAATTTGTCACAACACATATTAAATTTGTCACTATAAATATATCGTTATAAAATCAATTTGTCACCATGTTTTTCAAAACAACCCTGCCTCACTATGTATTGTAACAATTTATATTTTGTCACAATAGTTTGTACCTTTTGTGACAATTATTTTTATCACAATAAAATATACTTATAGTGATAAAATTCTTTTTATGGCAAATAAATTTGTCACAAAATTCATTACCATTTTAACATAATATATCCTACATTGTCACAATTGTGTATAGCTTTTGTGACTATATATTTATCACAATAAAATATACTTATAGTGATAAATTTCTTTATGGCAAATAAATTTGTTACAAAATTCATAACCTTTTTAATATAATATATCTTATCACAGTAGATATATTGACATAGTTTTAGCTATTAGCCTACGATTTTAGCTACTAGTCTGCTCTGATGTTGAAGGGTGTGGATCAAGGCACTTCTCAGTGATCACCCATTTTTGAATTTCTCTATAGTAAGCACATTTAATTGTAGAATTTTGAAGCATGTTTATTCACATTCTTCTGAAGACTAATCGATTATCATAGTGTAGACTTTAAGTAATTTAATTACATCAAATTGTAGTTTTTAGAGTGCTCATTGAGTCCACATAATCAATAATTATTTCAAAATAAAATTATTAAAAAAGAAAGAAGCAATAAAAATATGAAATATTAAGTTATTTTATTCAATTACAAATTCAGAGATGAAATATGGTATTCATCAATTTATAATTTAAAATTTAATAAAAAATTCAAAATATTACATTCAAACAATAAGAATATCAATAATTTATTTATATATCAAAAAATTTTAATTTAGTATTAAAAATTTATTATATATATTTTATATTACTTAGCATTTCTAAGAATATACAAATTTTTATATTAATGCAAAGTAATTTTATATAGTCAATTTGTGGTTTAATTTTAATATTGAATGTTAAAAAAATGAAATTGATATATCAAAATTTGGCATATGTATATATTTTTTCATTTATTATAACAAGTTATTTTGGAACAAAATTTATTTATTGTGATAAAATAATTTTGCAATAATATTTTAATGATTAAATATAGTGACAAAAGTAATATTATGCCAAAATTATTTTCTCATTAATTTTTATTTTGGTGTCAAAATTTTAATGAAAATATTTTTATATTAAAATTTGATGTCTTTCAATATTGTGACAAAATATGTTATCACAATAAATAATTATTTATTATGACAAAATAATTTCATTCTAATTTGTCGACTAATTAAATATAGTGACTTAATGACTATTGTAACAAAATTCATTTCTAATTATTTATAGCGCCAAAAATTGGCGCCATAATTTATGATAAAATATTGTGATGAAAATTTTTTTGTCATTATATTTCTTTTGTGTTCATTTATTATAACAAAAATATTTGTCAAATTTTCATTTTGTCACAAGCTAATTAATTTTCATTAGAATTGTGATAGATTTTAATTTTATCACGATAATACCACATATTGTGACAATACTAATTTCATCACAAAAATTTTTGTCATAATAACTAAAATTTCTTGTAGTGAGTTAAGTAGTACTTGTGAACTACTTGTAAGAGAATGATAGTTCTTTAGAACCTATCACTTGTAAAAGGCTTCGTAAGTGCCCAAAGATTACTTGTGTAAAGGTTGTTGATAGTACCTTAGGCTATCAAAATAATAAAGACTCTAGTTAAAATACTAGAGGAGATGACGTAGGCAAATTGTGTCAAACCTCTATAAATCCTATGTGTTGTTTTTTCATCTTTTTTGCATTTAGTTTGAATTTTTAAAGGCTCTAGTTAAAATACTAAAGGAGATGATGTAGGCAAATTGTGTCAAACTTCTATAAATCTTATGTGTTGATTCTTCATCTTTTTTGCATTTAGTTTGAATTTATAAAAATCTGTCATTGTTCTATTCGAGCCCAAATGGATAGACTCAGAAAAATGTAAATTGGATCATTTTTTTCAAGCAGTCCAAGACCAAATCACTCCAAATTGCAAGTGAATGGATTTAAGTCATCGAGTTAAGGTATACAAAAGAATACAAATCATTTTACAAGTATTAGAATGGATCATATCACACGTAACTTTAACTTTAAAATAAAAATATTAGATTAATTTTTCAAATAAATTTTAAATATTTATAATATTTGAATTAGTCAATTTAGGTCAGTTTAGGATATAGTCAAATTTGACCTTTATATTTTGTTTGTCTTTTTGAATTTTCTTTTGGGTCGAGTTAGATTTGAGTTCCCATTTTTAAACAATTCATTGAATTTTCAAATCAAGTGAGAAAACTACCACCTGGACTTATATTTCTTCAACTCCATCCTTACAATTGGGGTGATGCTTATGATGTTACTCACTCTATGTTGTAGTTTGTATTGTTTGTTTTTCAGAAAGAAATAAAGGATTTCACTAAATAAAAAAATAATGCAAATCATATGCAAAATATCTTACAAAATGATATTTTTGAAATGAAATCCAAACATATAAGTATCTTATATTTAAATTAATTTGATAAAATATTTAGAATTGTCAATCAGTGGTGACCTGCAATTACTATTTAACTCTATAGTTTTTCTATGAGTCTAATATAATAATATTCAATAAAAAGTATATTCTAATTGGACAAATAATAACAAGAACTTTCAACCTAAAAGACAAAATAAACGTCCAACACAAATCCAACATAAAAAGGGAATGATGAACCTCAACTACAACAAAGTGTAAATCTAAAGAATAATATCATAGACATTCAAAAAATAAATAGATCTAAATATTATTAACTAAAAAATTTCACAAAAAAAAAAAAGATGTAAGATAACTATGTAAATAACAAATATGATGTAATAATCAATAAATTTAAAAGCAAAGAGCATATTATGAAAAGTTAGGAAACAAATGAGAATAAAAGAGATGAATTACTAGTAGGCATTAAATGGTCAATGGTAAACTTATAGTTATTGCAATAAGGAAAGAGAGTAACAAGAAAATAGAGGGTAAGGATTTAGACCTTTATGTAACAAAAATAAAAGTTGTATTATGGTATAGATGATTCCATATATGGGAAATGAGTCTCCTTAAATTTATTATCTTATTAATAAGGATTTAAAATCAACTACGAATATCCATAAGAAACATTTTTGATGAACTGATAACTTCTATCATATTAGTTAAGATCCATAAGACAAAAAAAAGATTTGATATGATCTAGATATCTATTATAATGCTTAAATTAGATCAAGGCTTAAGGTATTATGAGAGTATTATAAAAGTAATAGATGTAAAATATACTTTGTATGAGCGCTTTATATAAAAGTGCTAGGTAATAGGATTGTAGGACTAGAAATCTTATTCGATGAGGATTAGCTATAATGGGTTGAGCTAGCCTTTGACATGGTAGGCAAGTTTAGACATAGCATCATTAGGCTTATGCTAGCTAGGTTGAGCTAAGCCTACACTTGTTAGGGTGATTATTACATAATGCCCCTTAGTCTAATTCTATTTACATATCAATATTCAATTGTGCCTAAACTGATGGCAGTTTCTTTTATTATTGTATATATTTTTAAACATCTCAAGATAATAATGTCCTATCCAACTGATAAAGAACACATTATCATGCAATCAACTTCAAAACTAATGTTCCATCTACCATGCATTAAGGTATGTTATATGAGATGTGAACTGAATTGTCATTTTCCAAGTCCTAACTACCACTTCTATATAGCATCAATAAGGTTTAAGGTGTTTAATGAAAATAATGGGTCCTTGGACCAAAGAAACACTATTCATCTTTTTAACTTTTCAAAAATTTCACTTTTGTTTCCATCTATTCTTCTTCATTTGTCTTTTGCTTTAAAATTCACATGAACATTATGGTAGAACCATTTAGAATCCAATTCACTAATTATCCATCTTTTATTACCACCCTTTTATTATTGCAAATTATTACTTATACCACTAGAAGGCATAAGATTCTTTTTTTCCCTATTTATTGTATTATTGCATCACTTGTTGATTGCTTTTCGACACACCGTTTCCATTTTTAAAATATTGTATTGTAACAGAAGCAAGAGCACAAAATCCATAAAGAGTTACATGAAGAACTTTGCTCAAATTGTGATAGAGAAGACCACCACTACTACTTATTCTCCATAAATTCAAGAGATTTCAACAATAGAGATAGAAATGTCAAAGGATAAGAGAGAAAATGCCATGTATGAAAATGAAGAAATTGTTGATGAAGAGGAAATAAAGAACAAAAGATACAAGAAAGAGGGTCAATCAAGAAGAAGAAAATCTTTAAAAAATACATAATAAAGTGGTTGTTTCATCAAAACTATTAACAATAAGATAAAACAATCCACATATATCTAAAAAGAAAACTAGTATGACTAAGCTAGAAAATATAAAATTTTTAAGAAATATAAAATCACAAAAGAATATGAGCTTCAATTACCTAGGGAGAATATAGGAGTATTTAGTGAATTATAATCAAACCAATTCATGTTGTATGAAAAAGACCTAAAAGTGGGAATTAGGTTTCTATTACCAAAATTTTTTCAAGAGTTACTAGGAGCCTTTAATTTATCTGTAGCCTAAATAGCATCAAATGGATTAAGAATGTTAGTGGATATGTATTTACTAGCTTAGGAAAAAAAAATATAACAATCTCAATAAGAATGATGAGGCATACATATGCCATTGTATACCAAATAAGAGAAGATCACTAACACATATCTTCAATGCCTAGTTCTAGCTATTTCAATCACTTTTCGCCAATTAAAATAGAAGCATAAGTTTTTCATTATCACTTATAGTGAGGAGTTGAAATTTCAAAGGAAATGGATTGAAGAAGAGATTGCTCTTAGCATTCTTATGACAAAATAAGATTAGGAGATTGCTAAAACAACTTTGAGTAGAGGTTGATGGGACTATAAATCTTATCACACTCACTACTTGATTAGAAAACTAATTAGTATAACTTTATTAACAGGGCACTTATAACGCATACTAATGCATATTTATACTTATTTGTTTCCTAAATATGGATTTGAAAGCAATCAAGGTTGAAATTGCAAAGAGGAAATAAGTATATCGAGCTGACTAAGAACTTCAAGTCTAAAAAAAAAAAAAAGAAAGGGAACAACTAGAAGAATAAAGGAAAAATTTTGGGTGAGATAAGAATGAACTACCTTCATCTTTAAAAAGGAAAAAAGAGGTTCCCATCAAGCCACAAACAATATATAAGGAAGTACGAAAAAAAAATATAAAAAGCATCATGCCTTTATCACCAAAAGAGCTCGAGTTGATCTAATACATATCAAGTTACAGGATGATGTACTAATGCAGTTAAGAAATCTTTCCAAATGCCTAGACTCTAAGGGCTTTTTACAAAATGTTGGACTAGGTTGGTTAAACCAAGTCAAAACTCTCTTTTTAATTTCGCAATATAAATTGAAAGACTCTAATGTCATTTTTAAGTTTTGATCTTACAGATATTAAGATAGAAACTTTTGGAAGTAAGCGTGTGATCAAACATCTTTAAGTGTTTATCTTACATATATTAAGATACAATCTTATTGGAAGTAAGTGTGTAATCAAACATCTTAATTTGATTATGACCCAGTAAGTGTGTTTTATATTTTCAAATTTTTTAATATGTTTTATATGTTCAAAATTATGGCCTAGTAATGTGTGATCAAACATCTTGGTATGTTTGAATTTGTTTATGTAATTGTGTTCTATTTTATAATTAATGAAAGTTGTATTTGATCTTGTATTATGTTAAATTTGAGTTGTTTTTTCAATTTTACTCCAATTCACTATAGTTTGATTGTGTTCTATTGAAATTTATGGACATTCCCTTTTTTTCTTCCTTCTTAGTCTATAAACCCCTCTTTTTTTCTTTTTAGGTTCAGAGAAAATCGGACTCATACATAATGTAAAAGGATAATATTTAAAGTTGAAAAATACTAACTTGATTAATGGGGAGCATAGATTGAGGGAGAATACTTTATTAATTTGATATTCAGTGCACTAGATATTTTCCATCACTTTGGCTTATCAACTTTAACTTCTCAATGGACTTCCAAAATCTTAAAACATTTAGGGATACATATGTTTGGCACTTTATCCTTTGTATATTCAATCTAGATTGTCAAAATAAAAAAGGGAGCGATTACTGGACTAAGTCGATTAAACCAAGTCAAACATCTCTTTTGATCTTAACAATATAGATTGAAAGGTCTAATATTATTTTTAAGTGTTGATCTTACAAATATTAAGATAGAAACTTATTGGAAGTTGAATGGAAGCTTATAAAAGCCAAGTGTGGAAAATGACTCCAAAGTTGCGACCAAGAATCCTAAGTTATGAATGTTGTTCATCAATTTGTAAGAAACGTGCCCTGGTCTCAGCAAAGGTAGTGACTGCGATCTTTAAAACTACTTTGAGGGACTCTAGATGCTGAGTCCAATGAAGCCACCTGTCAAGGTGATCGTTGCCCATTTAAAAGTCATAATTGTAACTTTAGCATAGTGATTCTGAATTCTGAAAATCCAACAACTACTAAGTCTAGTTCAGTTCACGTGATCATAGCAACTAGCCCCTGCATTTCATGACCATTACTTTTAATATGGTAAGAAAGGACCCAACGGCTAGTTTATGGATCAACCAATGATGAAGTGCCATGTGTAACTAACCATTAGACATAATTAAATGTCACAATCATGACTTAGCAAAATCTAGAGTGAAAAGCAGCTCGATATTGCGACTTCTTATCTCTACTGTGACTTTCATCTGATAAACATTTAATGTTGGATTTTGCCACCAACTTTGAAGAAATGGAGATAGTTTTGTTTATAACATCTCTTTAGTCATAGGAACCTATAAATACTCCACCAAATGGACTTAAATATAAGAGAATAGTAATCAATTATGGCCAAACTCTTGCAAATTTATTTATCAATTCTTTTTCTCATTAATTCTTTATAAGTGATTTATTAAGATTTGGTGTGAGCTATTAAACACCATTAGATATGGGTTTTAGAGTTATTCTTGTGTATAAAACTCTTGTATAGAATAAGAATGAACTTTAGGAAAACACTTAAAAGGTTGTGTGAGCCTTATAAAACATAGTGTAAAGTTTGGTGTAAGCTTATAAAACACCATTTAGTGTTAGTGAAATACCTAATTAGAGAATTAGGGAGTGGATGTAGGCTTAGTTAACACCCAAACCACTATAAATCTTTTATGTCTTATATTCTCCTACTATTTCTTTTAAACTTACTTCTTTAACTTTGCCTCAAAAATTTAAATTTCCTACCAATTCAACCCCTTTTTTTTTTGTGCACAAGGGCTAACAAGTGGTATCAGAGTATAGTCTTAATTTAAGCCTTAATTATGTGAGCAAAGATCAATGACATAAGAAGGAATCCACTCTCACCTCAAACCTTTCTTTGATGGATCTGATTATACTCATTGAAAGTATAAAATGGAGATATACCTTGATAATGATGTGGTGGACTTAGGATATTGTTGCTAAGGAATGTAGGCCACCCACTAAAGTAGTAGATGGTAGTGAAGATTGATCGCAAGACAAGAATGGGTTGAAGCTTATAGGAAGACCAAAGGGAAGAATAAGAGGGCAATGACAATTCTCTTAAGTTCTATGTCAAGAGAAGAGATTGGTAGAGTTCAACATTGTTAAACTGCATATAGAATATGAAAAGCTCTAAAGAATTACCATGAGGGCATAATACTTATGAAGTTTAGTAGACCAGAGATGTATGTGATCGAATGGGAGCTCTTCATAATGAAAGCGAATGAGTTCATCAGCAACATGACAAATAGACTCTTTGCCATTGTCAATAACATAAAGAAATATGAAAGAGTTCACACCAACTATGAGGTAAACACTAAAATCCTTAAAATGCTTCCTATGAAGAAATTTAGGGCAAGGGTATGTACTATTCAAGAGTCCAACCAAGAGATTGGCAAGGTGCTAACCAATGTTCTTATTAGTAAACTTCTCACTTATGAGATGGTTCCCAAAAAGGATGAATAAATGAAGAAGATGAGAGCTCAAGGAGAAAAAGGTGAAAATAAGACTCTTACTGTCAAGTCCATAAGTAAAGATAAAAAGGTGGAAAAAAGTACCGGTGAAAGTGATGAGAGTGAGAAGGAATAGTGGAAAGAAGAGGAAAAACTTATTGTGTTATCTAGGAGATCCAAGGAGCTCATGAAGAAAAGAAAGGAAAGAAGGAACCTCAAGAAGACATCTCCTTACTTTAAAGAGAAGAAGAATGATGTAACTTGCTATGAATGTAGGAAGCAAGGACACATCAAATTCAATTATCCCAAGCTAAAGAAGAAGAAGAAGAAGAAATGGGACAAGGACAAGAAAAAAGCTTTAATGTTACAAGGGATGATGATTCAAGTGATTAACTAGAAGATAAAAAAGGTTACCAACTTTTGTTTCATGACTCAAGAGGACTCCTCTAATGAGGTAAGTAGTTATTCTCATTCTTGTAATGATTATGATGCATATGAAGATGAGGATTATGAACTTCTTGAAGCCATGTCCTTGGGATGTGATAAATATGAATCCAAAATGAAAGTTTATAAGAAAAAATGTTCTAAACATGAGGATGAATTTAAATGTTGAAATGAACTTGTAAATGATTTGAGAACTTTAAACAAAAAACTTAAGAAATCTTTGGAAAATCTTATTAAAACTTCATCTTTCTTTGACACTTTGAGAAAAGAAAATGATTCTTTGAAAGGTGAAGTCATTGAGTTAAGGAACTCCATTTCTAGATTTCACAAAGGGAAAGAAGCTTTGGATACACTTATTGTATCTCAAAGACCACCCCTTGTAAGACATGGACTTGGTTTCAATGGGGCCTCATCTTCCACATCCTCTCATCCTAATTCATTAGAGCACTTACACCTTAAATAAGGTGATTGGGAAGAAAAGTGATGCTAGCACTAAGCCTTTTAAGCCTAAGGGTAAAGGAAAGGCTCCCCAAAGCTCAATAGCTAAGCCTCAAAGAGTAAATCATGCTTTTATGTACAGCAAGAGGCACACACCAAAAACGTTCTCTGCTATTCCTCATCACTCTTACACTTGCATGTATTCTCGCGACCAAAATATGAGAAGGCATCATATTCATACTAAATTGATTCAAAGGAAAAAGACTCATAAGTCTAAATTTCAATGTCATTATTGCATGAAATTTAGGCACATAAATGTGTTTTGCTACATTAGTAAGGCATACCTCAAATTGGAGAACCCTTCCAAGCCTCACCCTCAATGAGCTAAAAATGTTTGGGTACCTAAACAAAAGTGAATTGGTTTTGTTTTATAGGAATGCTTGGAAGCCACTAAGAAATATAATGACTGGCATGTGGATAGTGGATATTCAAATCACATGATCAGAAATAGGAAGTTATCCATATCCATGAAGGAAAAAGATGGTGGCAATGTCAAATTTGGAAACAATGCCAATGGTAAGGTAATTGTCATTAGAATTGTTAGTAAGAAGGGTTGCTCTCTTATTGACAATGTTCATTTGGTTGAAGGTTTAAAACATAATTTGTTAAGTGTAAGTCAATTATATGATAAAGGAAATAAAGTCACCTTTGATCCTAAAGAGTGTCAGGTTACCACTTTGGTGGATAAAAATGTAGCCTTAAGGGTGAAAGGAGAGACAATACATACCTAATTGTTTAGACAACAAGGCTACTAATCCTTTAAGTGTCTTGTCTCTATTAGCAATGAATCCTAGCTTTGGCATAAAAGACTTGGACATGTTAACATGGAGTTTCTTTAACATCTATCAAAAGGAGAGCTAGTAAAAGGTCTATCAAAGCTCAAGTTCATAAATGATAAGACATGTGAACCTTGTCAAATGGGAAAGCAACACTAAACATCCTACAAGGCTAAAAATTTTGTAAGGACATTTAGGCCTCTTCAACTCATTTATGTGGATCTAGTTAGACCCACTAGGAATGCTAGCCTTAGTGGAAAATATTTTGTATTTATGCTTATTAATGATTATTCAAGGTTTACTTGGGCCTCCTTCCTTGTTCATAAGAGTGACACTTTTGATGCTTTTCAAAGTTTTGCCAAAAGAGTTCAAAATGAAAAGGTTTACTTCATTTCTTTTATTAGAAGTGTCCATGGAAAATAATTTCAAAATGAATCTTTTGAAAACTTTTGTTTAGAAAATGAGATCTTTCATAACATTTCTACTCCTAGAACTCCATAACAAAATAGTGTTGTAGAAAGGAAAAATAGGACATTTGTAAATATGGCAAGAACAACACTCAATAAGTACTCTTTACCTAATTACTTTTAGGCTGAAGCCATCAATACCGCAGGTTATATTGCAAATTATGTTTTCAAAAGACCTATTTAAAATGAAAGCTCTTATAAGCAATGGAATGAAAAAATGGCCAAAGTTTCACACCTTAGAGTTTTTTAGTACAAATGTTACATCTTCACTACCAAGGACAACCTTGAGAAATTTGGCTTTAAAATCGATGAGGGCATTTTTCTTGGCTATTTCACCACTAGGAAAGCTTATAGGGTCTTTAATAAGAAGTTTATAGTGGTTGAAGAATCAATGAATGTTTTATTTGATAAGTCTAGCAAACTTGATCTTAGGAAATATTTTCTTATTGATAATCTTATATGTGACTTCGAAAATTAGAGGTTAACGTAACACCTAAGGAGAATTTGATTGATCTTAAAGATCATAAGCCAACTCAAGAATTAGACCAAGCTCAACCATAACAAGAAGAGAACTAAGATCAAGGACCCCTCAAGGATTGGAGGTGCTCCAAAGATCACCTTAAGGATCTAATCATTGGTGAAACATCCAAAGGAGTAAGTACTAGAGCTTAATTATATGTTTTAGATAATAATCTTGCTTTTATTTCTCAAATTAAGCCAAAAGTCAATTGATAAGGCTCTTGATGTTGAGAGGTGGGTGGAACTTAACCAATTTGAGAGAAATAAAGTTTGAGAACTTGTCCCTAAGCCTAAGGAATACCTAGTTGTTGATTACAAATGGGTGTTTAGGAACAAGTTTCATCAAAACAAACAAAACTAGATTGGTTAAAAAAAGGTTACAACTAAGAAGATGACATTGATTATGATGAAACATTTGCCCTTATTGCAAGATTAAAGGGCATTAGAATTTTTTTAACATTTGCATGTCATATGAATTTCAAACTTTTTCAAATGGAAGTTAAAAGTGCATTTTTAAATGGTTACACTGAGGTGGAAGTTTATGTTGAATAACCTCTAGGTTTTGAAACTCATGACTTCCATCCATGTTTTCAAATTAACTAAGGCCCTGTATGGATTAAAACATGCTCCAACAACTTAGAATGAAAGGCTTAGTTCATTCATTTTGAAAACTAATTTTAAAAAAGGCAAGGTTGACACAATATTATTTATGAAAAGCATGACAATGATACACTCATTGTGCAAATTTATATTGATGATATTATATTTGGTGCTAGAAATGAATCTCTTTGTAAAGAATTTGCTAAGTGTATGACTAGGAAATTTGAGATGAGCATGATACGTAAGCTCAAGTTCTTTCTTGGTCTTTAAATCAAGCAATCTAAAGAAGGCATCTTCATCAACCAAACCAAGTACACAAAGGAATTAGTCAAGAAGTTTGACATGGATGGATACAAAGTGGCTAAGACTTTAATGAGTGCATCAATAAAACTTGACAAAAATGAATCGAGTAAGCCAACTGATGAAAAGATGTAGAGAGCTATAATTATCTCTTTCCTCTATCTTATCACTTCTAGACTTTATATAATGTATAGTGTTTGATTATGTGCTAGGTTTCAATCTTTTCCTAAAGAATCACATTTGCATGCTATTAAAAGAATTTTAAAATATTTACAAGTACATTTCATTTGGGTTTATGCTATCCTAGGAATTCATCATTTTATCTTTTGAGATATTTGGATGTAGATTATGTCGATAGCTTATTGGATAGAAAGAGCACTTTCAAAACTTGACAATTTATTACAACTTATGTTTTAAGACTTACACAAAAACCTCACTCGTGTGTTTTCTCAAAGGCTCACACTTAACCTAGTATAAGAGTTTTGACAACTAGGCTAACTCTTAAACCCAATTACAATGGTGTTTAATGCTTACATCCAATAATATTAACTCACATACAAAGAATAAAAGATTGAAAAGTAAAATTGCAAAAGTTTGGCTATAATCAATGATATTCTCTTGCATTCATGTTTATTTGGTGGAGTATTTATAGGCAATAACCACCAAAGAGACATTACAAAGAAACTATGTCTAAATCTCTAAGGTAAGAGGGGCAAATTTTGCATTAAATGTCTATTAGACTAGTTTCACGATCGTGACTGGCATTTCGAGGTCGCAAACTTTCATTTTGCACTAGAAAGATTGAAATCGATATGGAGAATCCTATTAGTATCTAACAGTTAGTCCACGTGGCATGCTGTTATTGGTCTTCCAATAAAAAAATAGTTATTGCATTTACCAACCAACCAAAAGTTGCGGTCACGATTAAGGTTCTTCTTGGATGCGACAATGATTGTGAATCCTTCAATTTGGTAAGGAAAAAAAATCCTTTAATGGGTTTCGGTCTCAATAGCTTTTTCACCTTTGCAGATTTTGATATGTCAATGGTTATCATGGACATCTGACAAGTTTTGGTTGCAAACTTGGTTCCCTGTATACAACTACAAAATTCATGGTTGTCACTGAGAGCGCGAAAGTCACTGCGAATTAGACTTTATGACAATTATGCCTTCCTTTGTAGGATCACAATTGTAATTTGCTCTATAAATTTTTCTGGCTCATGTTCATCCAATCTTGTTGCAAGGTCGTAGTCGCGATTTTAAGGTTATTGACCGCGAATTGATATACATTTCTCAATGTTTGAGATTTGGACTCCTATCCAACTTCCAATGCAAACCTATCTTAAAAATTGCAAAAACAACACTTAAACAAGATGTTAGAACTTATCAATCTTCATTGTCAAGATCAAAAGAGACCTTTAACTTAGGTTTGACCAACTTAGTCCAACAATCTTCCCCTTTTTAATTTTGACAACTTAGATTGCTTTTACAAAGGATAATGAATTGCATAAGTGTGAAGTTAAGATGGTTAACATTTTTTAGCAAGGATTTAGATTTTAGATTAAATTGCTCCCTCTCAACTTATACTTCCCTTTGATTATATGTCATGCAATTTCTTTCACTATTTCTCTTGTCCTTTGGCAAGATCAAAAGGATAATAAAAGTTAAAAGTGAGGAAAAGTACATAGGTGACATGATTCAAATAGGAATTTGGATATTAAATAGAAGAGCAATCACACATCATAAATAAACACATAAAGCATAAATTGCAAATAATTTTATTTTTGTAGATAAATAGAAATAGAAAGATGTGGGATCACAAACTTGGGCTACAAAATCAACAAAGTGAATACAAGAAAAGAGAATATCGCAAGCCTAGGAAATAACACTAAAAGTTTATAGAGCTATCATCATCTCCAGAATCAATAATATCTTCATCTACATCTCCTCTTTGTGCTTCATCCCCTTTTTCTACCTATTAATCTTCTTCTTCTTCCGAAGTATCCTCCCAATCTTCAAAATCAGGAAGGTGGCAAGGGTAGGACCCACTTTCTCTTGGAGATCCACTAAGTCACTATGGAGGTAGGAAAGTAGAAGAAGGCTCCTCTTAATCATCTTTATGACTTTGTCAAATTTCTTATTTATAGAAGAGAGAGAGAGATGGTAAAGAATTGGGTTTTGGGTTTATGCTTAGGAGATGGAATTGGTTGGGTGCCTTCTTCTATCACAAGCCTCATCCTCTTTGAGGCTTGAGAGGTTTCAAGCTTTTTAGACCCAAAAGAACCCAAGGTATATGTACAAGAGTTCGGGTGTATAGCCTTAGCATTGGTGTGATAGGGCAAGTCAAGAAAATTATGGCATGGCAAGTATTTCTTTATGAGAAATTTTTCAATTTCCTCATTGAGGGCCCTCACATACTTATAGATTGTTATGACATGAGAGGGTAGAAGGAATTGGCTCTTGGACTTAGTACTCATGTGAATCAATTGATCCATAAGACATCGGCCAGTTTGGATGGTTTATTTTTGGTTAAGCAAAATAGAAAGGCTAGGTCCTTTTGAAAGACCTTTTCATTCCCATCACCTTTAGTATTTATAGAAAAGGTGATGATACGATAAAGAATCCTATTAGGAAAGGTCTGAATATACTTAGCCAAAGATGTTTTTGGGTTATGTTTTATTTCAATGGCGATTTCGAATCAAAATTCAGAGTAGATGATATCAGGTGCAGAGTTGATGAAAGGGATATCATCTCCTACTTGAAGGTTGAAAAGGTTAGAGAGTTGTTCAACGGTTATAAAGAAAGGGTCCCCAGATGTCTGAAAGATTACCCCATATTGTCCTGCTTTGGATTCGGCTCTTCTGCTTAATGTGACCATGCACATTAACTCCTTAACTATTTCTTCGTATCTGTGTTCATCTCAGAAGATAAACTCATTCCAGCCCAAGTTGGATAACTAAGTATGAATTTCATCCTTGATTTCTAAGCATGAATTTCATCCTTGATTCCTAGGAATTCAAGGACAAAAGTTGAGGGAATTTTTTTAGGTTAGATGATTTTAGTGGAGTTGGCTTTGTAATGGTCTTTCTCTTCTTTGGTGATCCCTTTCATCAAGTGAAGGGTAGGATGACCAAAGGTTGGACTATGCCCTTTCCTTTCTTTGCTCTTAAGATCCTTTTGGGCGTTACGAGAGAAGTTAGAAGATGGTAGTAGGTTTAAGACAAGAAAATGAAAAGAGATAAAGAGAATATTTAAAAGTGAAATAGAAGTGTTATAGGGTTTAAATAGGTAAAAATTTGATGAAAAAATGGTAAAAAAAAAAATGATCAAATTTGCAATAAATGAAGGGATGCCATCCATTGGCAATCAAATCAGGTAATGCTTTGCAGTTACTCTAATTCGCGACTGTGAACCTCAAGTCGCAATCACTAATTACAAAAAATATGAGTAATGGATAAGAATTCCTCAAAAATTGAAGGAGTCAATGGTTAAAACTTTTGAATTTCGAAAAAAATTTGCAATGAAGAATTAAGATCACAATCACAAATTTGACGTATGATAGAAAGTTTGATAAGTGCCTCTAAATTGCAATTGTGAATTATAAGGCAAAAAGGGAAATGAGGAAGAGATAAAAATTGTCCTTCCTAATTATGATCCACATAATGTATGGATGATTAATTTATGCAAATTTGTATAGAAAAACACATTTGCTTAAGAAATTAAGACATTTAAAGTAATATAATGCACATCTATCAAATACAACATCCGTTTACTCAAAACAACAAATTAAATAAAGAACATCCCATAAGATCTATTTTTCACTCTAGGGAACTTCCATCAAGCATTGCTAGCTCCATCTTAATGAAATACATCCTTTCTACATTGAAGGGTTTTGTGAAAATGTCCATAAGTTAATGATTAGTGTCAATAAACTTTAACACCACATCACAGTTTTGGACATGATCTCTAAAAAATGATGCCTAATATCAATGTGTTTACTGGTAGAGTGTTGGATGGGATTCTTTGAAAGATTTATTGCATTTGTGTTGTCACATTTGATGAGAATGTGATCAACAACTTTGTCGTAATCCTTCAATTGTTGTTTCATCCAAAGCACTTGGTTGTAACAACCCACAACCACATATTCTGCTTCGATGGTGGATAAAGGCAACTGAAACTTGCTTCTTACTAAACTAAGAAACTAAGCATTGTCCTATTAATTGGCAAGTTCCATAAGTGTTTTTTATATTCAGTAAGCTATCGGTATAATCCGCATCTAAATACCCTAAAAAGCTAAAAAATGAATTCCTAGGATACCATAAATCTAGGAATAATGTACCATGTAAATACTTAAGAATCCTTTTAACATCATTATGATGTGATTCTTTAGGATATGATTAAAATTTAGCATACATGCATACACTAAACATGATGTCAGGTCTAGAGGCAGTGAGATAGAGTAGAGAACCAATCATACCTCTATATCTCTTTTCATCAATAGACTTACCCGATTCATCTTTGTCTAATTTAAAGGTAGCACTCATTAGTGTTTTTGCTACTTTGTATCCTTCCATACAAAATTTCTTGAGTATATCCTTTGTGCACTTGGCTTAGTTAATGAACATGCCCTCTTTGGTTTGCTTCATTTGTAGACCAAGAAAGAACTTGTGCTCTCCCATCATGCTCATCTCAAATTTCTTAGTCATACACTTGGCAAAATCCTTACAAAAAGATTCATTAGTAGCACCAAATATAATATCATCAATATACATTTGTTCAATGAGTGTGTCTTATTTGTACCTTTTAACAAACAAAGTAGTATCAACCTTCCCCTTCTAAAAATCATTTTGTAAAAGAAATGAGCTAAGCCTTTCATACCAAGCTCTTAAAGCTTGTTCCAAATCATATAAGGCTTTAGTTAACTTATAAACATGATTTTGGAAAATGTGAGATTTAAAACCAAGAGGTTGTTCAACATAAACTTCCTCCTCAATGAGACCATTTAAAAATTTACTTTTAACATCCATTTGAAAAATTTTAAAGTTCATGTGACATGCATAAGTTATGAGAATCCTAATGGCCTCTAATCTTGCTACAGGGGCATAGGTTTCATTATAATTAATGACTTCCTCTTGGTTGTACCCTTTGCAACCAATCTAGCCTTGTTTCTAGTAATGAAACCTTACTCATCTAACTTATTCCTAAACACCCACTTGCATCCTACAATAGGGTGTTCCTTAGGCCTAGGAATAAGTTTCAATACTTTATTTCTCTTAAATTGATTGAGTTTTTGTTGCATGGCAATCACCTAACTTTCATCATCAAGAGCCTCATTAATTAATTTTAGCTCAAATTGAGAAACAAATATAAGATTATTATCTAAAGCATTAAGTTAAGATCTAGTACTTACACCCTGGCATGTATCACCAATAATTAGATTTTTGGGTGATGTTTGGAGAATCTCTGATACTTGGAAGATGTTGATCTGAAATTTTTGCTTGTTATGATTGAAATTCCTTTTCTTCTTTTGATGACTTATCTTTTTGACAATTTATAACAATTGCTCTTGAAGTTGACTCTAACTTCCTCAAAGTCACTTGCAAGATTATCAATAAGAGAACCTTTCCCAAGAACAAGTTTACTATATTCATCAAACATAATGTTCATTGACTCCTGAATAACCATAGTACTTTTATTGAATACTCTATAGGCTTTACTAAAATATCCTATAAAATACTTGTATTTGTCTTAGAATCAAAATTTCCAAGATTATCCTTGGTATTTAAGATGTAGCACTTGCACCTAAAAACTCTTAGATATGACGACTTAGGCTTTTTACCATTCCAAAGCTCATACGAAGTTTTATTGAGAATAGGTCTTTTGAAAACATGACTAGCAATGTAACAAGAATTATTGATAGCTTCGGCTCAAAAGTAATTAGACAAGGAATACTTATTGATCATGGTTCTACCCATCTCTACTAGTGTTCCATTTTTTCTCTTTGCAATACCATTTTGTTGTGGTGTTCTAGGAGTTGAAAAATTATAAGAAATCTCATTTTCTAGACAATAAGATTCAAAAGATTCATTTTAAATTTTCTTTCCATGGTCACTCATTATAAAAGAAATGAAGTAACCCTTTTCATTTTGAACTCTTTTTGCAAAACTTTTAAAATCATTGAAAGTGTCATGCTTATAAGCTATAAAGGATACTCAAGTAAACCTAGAGTAGTCATCAACTAGGACAAGTACATAATACTGTCTACCTAAACTAGCACTCCTAGTAGGTCCAACAAAGTCTATATGGATAAGTTGAA
Source organism: Omphalea diandra (assembly GCA_949677035.1). Taxonomy (NCBI): domain Eukaryota; kingdom Viridiplantae; phylum Streptophyta; class Magnoliopsida; order Malpighiales; family Euphorbiaceae; genus Omphalea; species Omphalea diandra. The sequence goes on along the minus strand of CATIWR010119176.1, from coordinate 28,862 downwards.
GAGGTTTAGATGTACTTACAATATTCTTTACCTTGAATGAAGATAGATGTTGCTTTCCTATTTGGCATGGCCCACATGTCTTATCCTTTGAGAATTTTAACTTAGGAAGACCTTCCACTAGTTTTCCTTTTGGTAGGCTTTGTAGGAGTTCCATGCTAGCATGACTAAGTCTTTTATGCCAAAGTTAAGCTTTATTGCTAAAGGACACAAGACACTTAAAGGATTGATTAGCCAAATTGTCTAAGTCAATTAAGTAGGTATTGCCCTCCTTTCACCCTTGAAGATTGCTCTTTTATCCACCAAAGTGGGAACTCAACACCTTGACTTTGTTACCTTTATCACATAATTAACTTACACTAAGCAAATTATGTTGTAAACCATCTAGAAGAAAAACATCATCAATAAGTGAACAACCATTCTTACCAATTATTCTGATGCCAATTGCCTTACTTTTGGCATTATTCCCAAAAGTGACACTGCCACCTTCTTTCTGATTAATGGCTATGAATAGCTTTTTATTGTTCGTCATAAGCTTTGAGCATCCACTATCCACATACCAATCATTGTTTTCATTTATGGTTACATATAATCCCACATAACATAAACAAATCACTTTTATTTTGGTACCCAAACATACTTGGGTCCTTAGGGGTTAGGCTTAAAAGGGTCCTTTAATTTGAGGTAAGCCTTTCTAATATAACAATAGAAATTTATATGATCAAACTTCATATAATAATGACATTGGAGTTTAAACTTATGAGTCTTTCTCCTATACATAGCTTTGGTATGATTAGGAGTAACTCTCATACTATGATGTTGTGAGTGTGAGCATGTGCATGAATGGTTAGGAGTAGACAAAACTTTTTTGTGTGTTGGGGTGAGCATGTTTCTTGATGTAGATATATGCATGGTTAGCCCTTTTTGGAATAGGCTTTAAGCCTTTATGTGCCTTCCCTTTACCCTTAGGCATCGATGGCTTAGTGTCATTGAGCACTTTTCCTCCTAACTACCGCAATAATAGATGTTTGATGTGTTGAAGCTTTAATGAAAGTAATGAAAGGGGTATTAGATGATGAAGAGGCTCCATTAAAGCCAAGACCATGTCTAACTAGTGGGGGGGTCTTTGAGATACAATTAATGTATCTAAAGCTTCCTTCCCTTTATGAAACTTAGAAATAAAAATTTTAAGCTCAATTACCTCTCCTTTTAAGGTGTCATTTTCCTTTCAAAAGAAATTTAAAAAAGATGAAGACTTTGTAAGACTTTCTACAGATTGTTTGAGTTCTTCATTATAAGTCCTCAATTCACTTTACACCTCATTTAATGAGTTAAACTCATTTTCCAGTTTTGAGCATTTCTTTTTGTAAGTTTTCATTTGTGACTTGTATACATCCTCTTCACTAGAGTTGTCATCCCAAGTAGCTTTGAAGCTATTCTTCTTTTTTTTGCTCCCTTTATTTTTTTGTTATACCTTAGGGCAATCATACATGATGTGGCCTTGCTTGCTACATGCATAGCATGTTACTTCACCCATTGAGGTTGAGAGATGTTTTTTTAAAGTTCCTTCTATCCTTTCTTCTTCTTATAAGCTCATTGGTTCTTCTAGAAAGCATAGCTAGCTCCTCCTCTTCTTTTCCACTATCATCATCACTTGAGACAACCTCTGCTTTTTCGTCTTTAGATGAAGATTTGAAAGCTAAAGTTTTCTTCTCTATTTTGTCATTCTTGTCCCCTTGCCCTCTCATCTTTTTCATCTCCTCATCCTTTTTCAAGGCTAGCTCATGAGTGAAAAGCTTGCCTATGAGGACATCTGTTTACACTTTTTCAATTTTTAGATTTGACTTTTGTATGCTACCTACCCTAGCATCAAACTTCTCAAAAGGTAAGGATTTAAGTATTTTTAATGTTTACCTCATTATTGGTTATTATTCTTCCAAATTTATTTATGTTTGAGATAATGGATTAGAGTCTATTTGTCATGTCGATGATGTTTTTGTTATTAGTCATCATGAATAACTTTCATTTTATCACATACATCTCCAATCTGCTAGATTTCACCAAAGTTGTGCCTTCATGGTAATTCTCCATAGCTTTCCAAATTCCATGGGTTGTGAGGCAATGTCGAACTCTTCCTATTTCTTCCCTTGATAAGGAACTAAGAAGGATTGTTATTACCTTTTTATTTCTTCCATTTGATTTTCTATAAGCTTCCACCTATTCGCCCTTTAGGCTTAACTCTTCACTTTCATCAACCACCTTAGTAGGAGGCTTCCATTCCTTTTCCATAATATCCCAAAGGTCCACCACATCACTATCTAAATATATCTTCATCCTATACTTCTAATGTGTATAGTCAGATCCATCAAAGTATGGCTTGAGATGGGTGCAGATTCCTTCTTATGTTATGTGTCTTTGCTCACTCAATTAAGAGTTTTAAAGAGAAATTAGTTGTGATACCACTTGTTGGCCCTTGAGCACTAAGATGGTGGGTTGAATTGGTGGAAATTTAAAAATTTGGAGGGAAGATAATGAATTTAGGAGATTTAAGGAGAATGAGAAAGAATAAACACATAATGTTTTTATAGTGTTTTGGTGTTAATGAACCCTACATCCACTTTCTAATTATTCCCAATGGGGTGTTCTTCTAACTCAAAATGGTGTTTCCAAGCTCACACCAAACTTGTACAATGTGTTTTAGTGGCCCACACACAACCTTACAACTTGTGTTTTAAGGCTCATACAAAAACCTCACTCAAGTGTTTTCTCAAAGGCTCACACTTAACCTAATACAAGAGTTTTGACAACTAGGCTAACTCTCAAACCCAATTACAATGGTGTTTAATGCTTACACCTAATAATATTAACTCACATACAAAGAATAAAAGGTTAAGAAGTAAAATTGCAAGAGTTTAGTTATAATCAATTATATTCTCTTGCATTCATTTATGTTTGGTGAAGTATTTATAGGCAATAACCACCAAAGATATGTTACAAAGAAACTATGCTTAAATCTCTAAAGTAAGCTTGGCATATTTTACATAAAATGATTGTCAGAGTAGTTTCATAGTTGTGACTGGCATTTTGCAATAGTAAATTTTCACTTTGCACCAGAAAGACTGAAATCATGGTGTAGAACCCTGATTGTATCTAACAGCTAGTGCATGTGTCGTGTTGTTATTGGTCTTCTAATAAAAAATAGTCATTACATTTACCAACTAACCAAATGTCGCAGTTGCGATTAAGGTTCTTTTTAGACACGATAATGATTGTGAATCCTTCTGTTTGGTAAGGAAAAAAATGTTTCAATGGGTCATGATCTTGATAGCTTTTTCACCCTTACAAATTTTGATATGTCAATGATTATCTTGGACACCTGACAAGTTTTGGTTGTAGACTTGGTTCCCTTCATGTAACTATGAAAGTTATAGTCGTGACTAGGAACATGAAAGACACCGCGAATTAGACTGTATGACAATCATGTCTTCCTTGGCAAGATCGCGACTATGGTTTACTTTGTGAATTCGTCTGGTTAAAGTTCATCCATTCTTGCTGTAAGGTCGCGGTCACAATTTTAAGGTTTTGGACCGTAATTTGGTATGCTTACTCAATATTTGAGATTTAGACTTCCATTTAACTTCCAATGCAAACCTATCTTAAAAAGTACAAAAAAAACACTTAAACAAGATGTTAAAATTTATTAATCTTCATTGTCAAGAACAAAAAAGACCTTTGACTTAGGTTTGACCAACATAGTCTAACAATTGGTGAATATTTAATTTCTTAATTTAATAAGAAGCAAGTTTTGCTTACCTTATCCACCACTTAAGTTGAATATGTGGTGGCAGGTTAGAGTTTATTGATACCAAATACTAACTTGTGGATATTTTCACTAAACCCCTTAATGAAGAAAAGATGAACTTTGTCAAAAGGGAACTTAGGATGCTTGATGGAAGCTCCCTAGGGTGAAAATAGATCTCATTTTTTTCACAAAATATTGATTGATATTCTTGGATGACCTGTTTGATATTATTAATGAAAATGTGATGTAATTATTGTAGTTAATGTGTTAGATATGTCAATTCAAGTTGCATTTAAGCTTTTTTATGCTTAATGCATGAATTGATCAACAAAATATCAATTGAATCACACTAATATTAGGCCATATGATTGAAATTCCATTTCAAGTTAGTTTTCAAAATTGGCTTCTAATTCGTAATAGAGACTAGCAATTGCGATCACTAATTTCAACCCATTTTCAAATTTTAAATGTTTTAAAATTATCATTCATGATTAAAGATCACCACCTTGACTTTTTAAATACCAAAAAGTTTTGACCATTGACTTCATACCTTTCCAAGGATCTTTTGGTCCATTACTCATGAATTTTGCAAATTCACGGTCGTGACTTACTTAACTATTGGGTAATAACCTTTTACATTCCAAATGTTACAACTACCTCATTTATGGCATTTTAAGCCATTTTTACCATTTTTCACACCCCACTAAGCCTATATAAAACCCTTCAAACACCTTCCCTTCACTTTTGTCATTTTCTCTTCCATCCAAACTCCTTCTCCTTCAAATTCTTTTCTATCTTCTTTATTCCAACCTTTCTCATCTTCATCTCATGGCCCTAAGAAAGCTCACTAGAGGAGAAAAAGGCAAAGGCATTGCCATTTCCTCTCTACTAAGATAACAAGGACCTTCTTTTCATCTTATGTAAGAAACAACCAAAGAAAAAAAAGAGAATCAAGGCCAATAAGAACAAATTATCCAAGCAAATAAAATACCTTCTGATTTCCTTCTCAATGCTTTACACCTCACAGAAGAAATCAAAGGATTTCTTACTCATTTAGAATGGGTTGAGTTCATATGAAGGGATGAACTAGGTTATAAGGAAGTTGTCAAAGAATTTACGTGCACTGTCACCCTCAGCAAGAAAGTAATATCTCAAGTAGGTTAGTATGGTCTAACTATTTGGGATTTTAGGAAAGAATATTTTATCACCTATGCTCAAATTTGTTCTATTTTTAACCTTCAAATGAATGATAAAGTGCCATTCAACGTTTCCTCCCTTTTCATTCCCTATTTTGAGTTTTGGAGTAAAATCTCCATTGAAGACAAGCATGACATCAAAATAGCCTTAGCCAAACACATTAAGACCCTCTTTTATTAGCTCATGCATAGAATCATTACCTCCTCCATTTGTGCTAGAAGAGATGGTAATGAGAAAGTCTCCCAAAAAGATCTTTCCTTTCTCTACTACCACCCTCTTAACATGAAAATCCAAAGTGGAAGACACTTTGTGGATCAAATGATTCATATAAGTACCAAAACCAAAGCCCAATTTCTTTTTTCCTCCCACATCACTGCCATTTATTAATTTTTGGGAGCTTTTTAACACCTAAAATGAACCCTTCTTTGTCAATAAATTCCTTTTTAGCTCTAATTTCCTAGGCCTTAATTTCTTGGTAAATACAAAGGCCATAAATTCCAAGTCTTATGCTTATTTGTTGGGGGCACAAGGTGTCAAAAAGCAAGCTACATCTCAAGCATCCAAGAGAAGGAAATTAGTTCTTAAAGAAGAAGAAGAAGTGCCTCTTTTAATGGCTAAGGTAAAATCCAAGGCTAAATTTGCTCCTATTTCTCTTTCCTCTATCAACCAAAAATTGGACAAAGTGATAAGGATAATCAAGAGAAGGTTCCATCTTCTCTATCATCTACATAGTGATTTGGTTGATTTTTAAGAAAAAGTGGGTGTCACTCCTTTTCATCTACTAGATTTTGAGGATTAGGAGGACACTCAAAAGGAATAGGAAAGATAAGAAGAAGAAGAAGAAGTGGATCACACCAAAGGAAGTCATGGACATGGTGAACATGAGGATGATGAAGAAAACAAAGTAGTTGAAGATAATGATAACTCCCCAGCACTTTAAAACCTTTTCATGTTTTATGTTTCTAATTTTTGTTTTAAATTTTTAATGTGTTTTATATTTTCAAAATTATGGCCTAATAAGTGTGTAATCAAGCATCTTAGTACATTTGAATTTGTTTATGTAATTTTGTTATGTTTTATAATTAATGAAAGTTCTATTTGATCTTGTGTTATGTTCTATTTGAGTTGTGTGTTTAATTTTACTCCAATACACTACAATTTTGATTGTGTTCTATTGAAATTTATGGACATTTCCTCTTATTCTTCCCTCTTAGTTTCTAAGCCCCTTTCTTTTTTATCTTAACAAAGGCGGAGATAAATTTAGACTCATACATAATGCAAAAGAATAATATTCAAAGTTAAAAATGCTAATTTGATTAAGAGGGAGTATAGATTGAGGGGGGTACTTTATTAATTTGATATTCAATGCCTTAGATATTCTCCATCACTTTGGCTTACCAACTTTAATTTCTCAATGGAATTCCAAAACCTTTAAACACTTAAGGATATGTATATTTGGCTTTTTATCTTTTGCATATTTTTTTAGATTGTCAAAATAAAAAAAAAAAAAAAAGAGAAATTGTTAGACTAGGTTAGTCAAACCTCTTTTTTTATCTTGACAATATAGATTGAAAGGCTCTAATGTTATTTTCAGTGTTATTCTTACAAATATTAAGATATGAGTTCATTGGAAATTGAATGGAAGCTTATAAAGCTAAGTGTGGAAAATGACTTTAAAGTCGCGACCAAGAATTGTGGCTTGCAAATCTACTCATCAATTTGTAAGGAACACAAAGTCTAATTTAGTTCATGGTCCTTATCGCATTAGAGCAGCGACCGTGATCTTTAAAATTAGTTGGAGGGACTCTAGATGCTTAGTCAAATGATGCCATGTGTCAATAAAACCATTGCCTATTCAAAAGCTGAAACTAAGGATTTGGCATAGCAATCACAAACTCTGAAAATCTAAGAACTCCTAAGTCTAATTTAGTTCATGGTGATGATAGCAACCAGCCCCTCCATTTTGCGATCGCTACTTTTAATATGATTGAGAGGGGCCCAATGGGTAGTTTATAGATCAACCAATTATGAAGTGCATTGTGCAACTAACGGTTAGAAATAATTGAAAGTTGCAACTGCGACTCAGCAAAATTCTAAGCGAAAATCATCTCATGATCATGACTTCCTGTCTCGACTACGACTTTCATCTGACAAGCATTTAATGCTCAATTTTGCCATCAATTTTGAAGATATGGAGATAGTTTTGTTTATAACATCTCTTTGGTGGTAAGAACCTATAAATACTCCACCAAATAGACTTAAATGCAAGAAAATAGCAATCAATTATAGCCAAACTCTTGTAAATTTGTTTCTTAAATCTCTCTCTTTAATTCTTTATAAGTGAGTTGTTAACGTTTAGTGTGAGCCATTAAACACCATTGGGCATGGGTTTTAGAATGATCTTTGTATATAAAACTCTTATATAGGTTAAGTATGAGCCTTGGAAAAACATTTGTAAGGTTGTGTGTGAACCTTGTAAAACACATAGTGTAAAATTTGATGCGAGGTTGTGAAACACCATTTAGTATTAGTGAAATACCTAACTGGAGGATTGGGGAGTGGGTGTAGTGTTAGTTAACATCCAAACCATTATAAATCTCTTGGATCTTTTATTCTCCTACTTTTTTTTTAAACTTGCTTTTTAAACTGTCTCTAAAATTTAAATTTCCCACCAATTCAACCCCCTCCCTCCCAACATAAACTAAGTTAAAAAAAATAATACTTTAAATAATTATGTTGTAAGCATGACTTTAAGCAAGCACTACATGCTTGCCAAAGATAAAGAATAATTGAAGCATCTCTCTACAAAGCACTTAGTGGCATGAGCTGCTAATTTGAATTAAAGATGAACATATAACGCCTAAGTTATAACTATGCATAATATTATAGTTTATACTCTTATTATTATGTGGGTCATAATTATAGAAGCCCTCTTTAACAAATGTGTAAAAAACATAAAAGAGAGAACATAATAAAGCTAAAAAGGAAATTGAGTACTACTTAAAAAGGGCTCAAGTCATTGCACAAGGATTATGAAAAGGCTATGAAGATGCAGGAACAATGTTCACAATTGTTGATAGAGGCAAAGACTACTTTGGAATCTAAAAAGGAAAAATATGTTGAGCTAGAAAAGAAACACAAAACTTTAGAGGATAAAAATGTCAAGCTACAAAATGAAGTGACCTAATGGAAAGGGAAAGAAGTAGAGGTTTAAGACCTAGCTAATAAAGAAATGGCTAACATTGCCATATAATAACAGATTGTAGAGGCTCCAACTAAAAAATTTCTAAACTTAGATTTTTCTTTTGTAAAGTGTATCTTCTAGCGGGAAGATGAATAATAGATGTAAAGACAATATTTTTTGTACTAAGCAATCATGCTTGCTTTTGTTATCCTTGTAAAAATTGTCTAAGTTAATGAAAATAATGGTTCAATGAGTTTTTTTTTTTTTTTTTTTATAACACTTGTATTTTCTTTTCCCATGTTTTGACTTCCTCATGTATTATTAAAACACTAATGAGTTATTTTTCATAGAACTTTAAATATCCCTAATATATTTGCTAAATAATATCGAGTCAATAGTTCTCTTAGTTCTAAATTTAATTTGCATGAAAAAACTACAACATATGACTAATCAAGTTATATAAAATTTTCACTAGCTAGTCTTTTATACTTATAAGTCTTTTGAAGGCTCTTAATAACCAAACTTAGGCTTCATCGGTCAAGTTCTTCTTTTTAGAATCATAGCCATACTTAGGTTCAACAACCATCTGATTTTGCACCTTAAATGCCTCCATTTTTTTAGAATAAAAATCATATAGTAGACGATATATTTGCAAAAGAAATTAAGCTAAGACATAAAGAATAACTTTCACTTTTATTAATTGATAAATGAACTACAATGACTAATGGCTTAGTTAGTGAATTACCTTATTAATAACTAAAATAATTAAAAAAAACTCTACAGTTGATTAAATAAAGTATTTTTTTTATAATTTTCCATATTATATGTATAAGGAATAAAGCTTTATGCTTAAAGCTTATAGTTTATATGTAGTCAAACTAATGATTTTAGCAACTTTGGACTTTCGTTTAGTAACATTAGCTTTCTTAAGGACCAAATCTTCCACTTTGAAACTCATATGTTTAACTCTTTTATTATGGACTCAAGCTACTCATTATTAATAAGTGATAATCTTTAATGTTGCATTTTCTCTTTTTCACTATTAAGATCAAGGCATAGCTCATATTCATTTTGCTTTTCGTCAATCTCTACAAGGATGACATTTTTAGTGCTATATACTATAGAGAAAGGCATATGATTAGCAACAATCTTTAGAGTCATTTGAAATGCTTAAAGGATATGATTAAGTAGCTCAACCTATAAACCTTTAGCTTTATTAAAACTTTTTTAATCCTTTGCATAATGAAATGATTAGTGAATTTCATGCCATTGCTTCATGGAAGAGCTACAGAGGTAAAATGTAGATTAATGGCTAAGTATGCATAATAAACCTTAGCTATTCATAATCAAATTACTTATAATTATATGTGATAAGAACCATTGGGATGCTAAAATGATAAAATATTTGCTTTTTGAAAAAGTCAAGCACTTTAAAAGCAATGATTTTTGTAAGAGTTTATGCCTTAGGTTATTTGGATAAATGATTAATTACAAACACCTCAAACTTCTTTTACTAATGCAAAAGGGTCTAATGAAAAGGCTAAGATAAGTCAATATGTTGTTGTATAATGAGGGCTACATGATGATAATGTTCTGCCTTTGACATTTGCACTTTTTTATTAGTTATTTTGTATAATGATGCATAGTGGGCCAAAAATACCTAAACAACACATCGTTCTTGGCTAAGGTAGTTCCTATTTCATGAGCCCCATAAATGCCTTAATGGATTTCTAATAACACAAAATACCTATCCTGCTTAGAAACATACTTAAGCCAAGGCCACTTATATGATATTTTGTATAGAATTACATATTCTTTTAAATAATCTATAGTTTTAGAAATGATGGCTGACGCTTTTTTTGCATCATCAAGTAGTTTTCCATACTATAAGAATTAAAAGAAAAGGCTCATTCAGTTATCCTCTTTAGTTATAATTGAGATATGAGCATAAAATAAAATATTAGGTTATTTCTTTTCAATAAGAAGAACTCTTTTATGTATTAAACGTTATGTGAGAAATTTATTAAATATTCTAACACTCACATTTCATCTCTAAAGTTTTTAAGAAATGTTTAGCATGTTCCAGATATTTAATTATATTATGCTCTTTAAAAGTATAATTAACTAATAATAAATTGAGAATCACTATAAATAATAATTATTTTACATGTACCTCAAAGGCAATTTGTAAACCTATCATTTATGCTTTATACTCAATAGTATTATTTATGGTTTGAAACTTTATCTAGATTGTATGCTTAATGACGATTTGCTTAGGCCATTTAAAACAACACCTACTTTTATCCCCTCTGCCTCAAAAGCAACATCTATAAATTTTGGCCATTATTTCTTAGATATAAGGGATTAATGACTAAATGCATCTCCTATGAGTTTAGCTATAAAGTCAATAAGTACTTAAGCCTAGTGAACTTGACTAGGTTCAAAATATATGCGAAAGTCCATCAAATGTACAACCCATTTATCTATTCATCTTTATGTTTTTGCCTTTTATAACACCTTTTATAATAGATGATCATTTCTTATTGTAATAATATGGGCTTATAAGTATTGCCTGAACTTAATGGTTGAGATGACAATAAAATAAGCTAGTTTTCTAATTTATGGTATTTTAGTTTGGCTCCCCCAAGTACTTTGCTCACATAGTAAATTAAAAGTTGATTTACATCTTCTTTATAAATTAATATTGAAGTAATGGTCCTATTAGTCGTAGTTAAGGTGCATGTATAATGGTCATCTTATACTAATCTACTAAGCAAAATGGGTAAGCTAAGAAAAGTCTTAATCTCTTCAAAAACCCTCCAACATTTAACAATCTAATTGAATTCTTCAAATTGCTCAACATCTGAAAGAAACTAAAGCAATATTGTGTTGAACAAGAGATAAATATGCCAAAAGCAATTATTCTTCTAGTTAATTTTTAAACTACTTGTGTTAGGAGGCTACATATTAAGAATAGTCTAAATCTTAATTAAGTTGCCTTCCATAAGAACTTACCATCTCAGACCTTAAAGGCTTTTTATACTAGTTGAAAATTATTGAGGATCTTTATATGTCTTTGGCGTGATCCTTAGCTCGACAACTTTTAACGATCATTTCATTGACAAAAACTTTAATGCTTTTGTTAAGATTATCTTTGAACGTATGATTAAACAACCTTTGACATTTTACTCTTGTATTATTCAGGCTAAATGGCATGACCTTGTAACGATAAGTGACTTTGTTAGTAATAAAGCTAGTTTTTCCCTCATCAAACATATACATTTTTATTTGATGATATCCTACTGAAGCCTCTATGAAACTATACAACTCATACCTTGTTGTTGAGTCAAATAATTGATTGCTATTAAGTGAAGGATAACTATCTTTAAAACAAGCTTTATTCAAGTAATAAAATCAATACACATGCATCATTTACCAAAAGGCTTTTTGAGTCAGACTACATTATCTAGCTACTTAAGTTAAAGAACTTCATGAATAAAAACCAACATGAATGAGCTTATACACCTCTTTAGCTATAGACAATAATCATTTAAGAATATGATTTCTCTTTTTCTACTTAACCAATTTGATTACTTTGTTAATGTTGAACTTATGAGTAATAGATGGATCAATCTATATAATGCCAACAATGGTCTAGCAAATGTATTAACATTTTGAGTTAGGATTGAATAAATAATAGCTTTTACTAGTTCAAGAAAATATGTTCCTAATTTTACTTTTTTATATTTTGCGAGGAAAAAGGTTTTTAACTCCTCAATTGGTTAAGGTTTTCTATAGGGTTATCATTTACAACATCTATTGGCTCTATTGAAAGAATATAAATAACATCTTTGAGCACATTTATATAAGCTTATATTACTGGCCATTGATCACCTTTTACAACAACCATATTTTTTTATTACAATTTTAATTATAAGGTATTGAATAGATACATGACCAATTATATCATATAAAATAAACCTAGCAATGATAGTATTATAGGTAAAAGCAAGTCTACTATTATAAAAATTACATTAAAACTATTAGTCACATTTGAATCTCTAAGTTTCATTTGTAGGTTAGTAGCTCTTATAACCTTAATGCACCTTTCCCTTAAATTGACTAAGGAAGTATTGATAAGTTATAACTTATTGATGTTCTAGCCAAGATCTTTGTACACATCCAAGGTAAGTACATTGATCAAACTATCATTATCAACCGACACTTACTTGACTAAGAAATTCTTCAATAAGCCTAAAACCATCAAGGCATCAACATGAGGTGTACATAATTTCCTATCTTCATCTAGATAGAATGTAACAAGGCACAACATTGGTGCAACCATTAATTATCAAAAGCCTATAGAGTAAACTTCTCAAACTTTTCTTTTTTGTTTAGATGAATCATTATCATCGTTAGTACCTCCAACTATGACATTAACAAACCTACATAATCTTTTCTATTGTTACACTTTTCATGCTTGAATCATTTTATTAGTGCTCATGCCTAAAGCATCACTAGCTGGTCTTTTCTTAAATTGATTGAGATGACACTTTTGTATAAACTATTGAATTTCCTTTAAGAACTTGTAATAGTTTTGAGCATCATCACCATAGTCATGATGAAAGTCAAATTTTGCATTTGTTTTAAGTAGTTAAACCCTTTATTAGGTAAGGATATTAGATATGTTGACTTGATCTCTTGATCTAATATCAAACATCCCTTTATTAACTAATAAAGAAGTAAAACTATGTTAAAAGCTACTGTAAAAACTACTTGAACCAGTCATGGAATAGGAGTCTTAATACTTATCTTAGCTTGTATTATCTTTTAAATGATTTCAACCCTCATATCATCATGTTCATTATATAGCCCATAAGAGTAAACCTTGAGATTATCATCTAGGAAAATGAACTTGTGATTGTGAAACATGAGCTCATAAAAAGACCTAAAAGGATTGACATTCAAAGAATCAAACAAGGCTTTGTTCTTACAATGGATCATGACATTCATAACAACTTCGTAGGTTAAATTATTAATTTATATATGTATTGGCACAGGTACTCCCTTTCCTTATGAACTACCTTATGCAAATCACATGATAATTTAAAGAATGTTAAAGATAAACCCAGTAGCAAATAACTGTGATTATTAAGAGAAACTATGGATGGAGCCATGAGTTAGGTCCTAGTATTATTGTTAAGCCAATCATTCTAGGGTAAAAAGGGGATTTTCCATAACAAAGCATCGAAGCAAATATTCAATTGTAGTTTAGAATTAGACTTGTGAAGATGACTTTATGGGTTAGATGAACCATAATGTTTGGTAACTTGGACTTTTCAAGTAATAGTTTGGCCTTACTGCTTGAGACAAATGATTATGATTATGATAATGGCAATCTAAAGTAAAATCATCTTTATATTGCATTTTTTTAATGGTTTTTATGTTTTTTTAAAAGCCCTTGTTAAAGAAAAGGCTTTCAAGATTGTTATTCATCCATTAAAAATTGATATTTATATTCATCAATTTTGTCTACAATAACTTCATGTCGAGTTGTAGGTAGCCCTAGCTTAGTAATCTCAAACTTAGGCTCGTATTTGATATGGATGAGTTAGTGGTTGAAGTGGCAACATTTATTTAGAATTTTTAGAAAATGAGTGGAAGGCTTGTTTGGCTTCTTCAAGCATTATGGTGAATCCATGATAGGCTATCGCTAAATAAGCAACAATACGATGACCTTATATGGCTGACACTTGCCTAAGTTAAATGTTGGCGTGAAAAAATTTGCAAGAGGTGGTTATGTTTCCTTTTGTGTTTGAAGGTTTTTGTCATAAGTAACAGAATGAGCATGAGCCAGTGGTGGAAGGCCATTAACAAGACTAGATACCTTATTATCACCATTAGGGTTATTAAGGTTAAGTCTTTGAAGATTAAGTTTAAGATCCATAGCTAGCAATTGTTAAGAATTACTAGAGTTTCACACTCATTATAATAATGATGAACTAGTATCTTCAACAATGTTAGCTAGGATCTGCAAGATAGAGAGAGATCAAAGAGGAATCTAGTCTAACCCAAATATCCATTATAATACTTTAAGTTTGATAAGAGCTTGGAGTTTTGTGAGAGTATTATGACGGTAATACATATCAAATATGCCTAGGATGAACTCTTTATATAAAAGTGCTAGGTAATATCCTTCTCTTATTAGGAATAGATGGAATTATCCTAATTAGGATGAACCATCCTATTCAAGATTCACTGTAAAGTTAGATTGTAGGACTAGAAATTGCGTTTAATAAGAATTAGACATAATGGGTCTATCTACTTTTTGATATGGGTAGACTGGCTTGGTCATAACATTATTAGGCTAAACCCTAAATCGTATTAGTTGGGTTACGCTTAGTCCATACTAATCAGTCTTGATTGAAATCTTTATTAGTAGGTTATGGCATGAATTTCACCAATATAGTAGGAAGGTTTATCAAAAATGAAAAATGAAGCAATTTAATTATGCAACTCATTTGATAAAAAGGAAAGTCTGATTAATTAAAATCCTTATACTTTTATGGTGTCAGAATTTAACATTTTCATTTAGAATTGTTTATCTAAAAAAATAAATTTAGAATAAGTAATTTCAAGGATGTAATGTTATTGTATTTACTTCACACGAGATTTTTCTTGAAATATATAAGTATTGTGTTTGGTTTTTATATAGGAAAATACAAGGAAAAAAAAAAAAGAATTGTATCCTTAATATATTATATTATGTTTTTCATACAATGAAATTCATCGTAATGATCAAATCAATATGAAATATATATTATTCAAAGCATTAAATGATAATCTTGCAAAAACTATTAAGTAATCATAAAATGTTAATTATTATAAAATTTATGGTTTATAATAAAAAAGTTTAAGAATACCGAAAATGGATCAAGTTACTGATAAATAAAAAATATAGGGTTATGATTTTTGAATTATATAATTTTTAAGTTATTTTTATCGATATGTTACATTAACGAAGGATATTTGTGTATATATTTGCATAAAAAAATATAGTCGGTTGACAATTATTGAAATAGAAAGGGAATTTAGACTAGATTGATTAAAAATTATTATGCAATACCATTTAACTAATAACAAATAACTAATTATTTAAAATTATGCTAATTTATTATAAGTTGAAAATGATGCCCTGATTTGCTGATAAAGAAAAAAAGATTGGAGTTGGACAAGTATAGTATCCAATCCAATAACAAATTGGAATAAAGCAAAGAAAAGTATTGGATTAGATTAGAGAAATCCAACTTATTAAAGCAAAGTACTTTTCCTCTACATATAAAACAAAAGAATTGTACCGCAATTAGAGGAATCGTGCGAAGGTTCGGTAATTCCATGTTATGCATATTGTAGAAAAATATCAAAACCAGAAAGTACAAGAAACTTGGTAGAGAGAATCAAACATTTATAAGATAAAAATTTTAATTAAAACAAATGAGAAGAATAATGCTAGTGCCAAACATGCATGCGGCGAGGTTAGTAGTAGTTGCCGTTGATTTAGAAAATGTTTCGCATTGCTATTAAAAAAAATGGATTTTGAAATAAAAAATAAAAGACATTTTTTCGTATATGATTATAGATTTTTTAAATAGAAGTTCTGCAAGTAAAAAATTGTTGTTGATAAAAGTTTTTAAAATAAACTTTTTTCAAAATCAAATTTTTTAACATAAAACTCATTAAAAAATTATTGTCAATTAGAAAAAAAAATTTTATATTTTTTTTGTCTTCAAATCAGATTTTTTCAATAGCAATGCCAAACGTACTCTTAGTCTTACAATCAATTTGATTATTGGTGGAAAAGAAACTTCCATTGAATTTTATTGCACTTATAAACTAATATACAAATTGTTCTTTTTCCTTTTAACTAGAAAAAAAGTCTTTCTTTTTTTTTTTTCGGAGGTTGCTCTCTCCTTTCCATAAATTTCCAAATCTCATCTACATATAAATTTAAAAATAACAAACATGTATCAAGTCGATATGTCTGGAATATGCTATTAAAATATACTAACAAAAGTATGCAATTAAAATCATTCAAAGAAAAAAAAAATTAACATCTCATTTGATTCCATAACATCTATTATTTAGGAAATAATTTCTAAGACAATCACATTTCTAAAGAAGTTATTTCCTAAGAATTTTGTGTTCACTTCATTAATTTTTATTGAAAAAAAGCACCTTTTTTTTTTTGTTTGATTTATTTATCAACTCCTAATAAATTATTTTTGAAAGTATAATAATATCCTTTTCATACTAATAGATAAAATATTTTAAACAACATTTGAGACATTTTAAATAATTCTATGAACTTCTTATAAGGAAGTTAAACTTACGAAAATAGTTGGTCCTTAGATTTGAGGAAGTTGGATGATAAAAAAGAATTAAGTTTGATTTCAAATTTTTTCCATGTTAAACGTAAGAGTTTTATATATTTTTCATGAAGTTGAATTTTCTTAATTTTTTATACTAAAAAAATGTTTTAATTTCTATTAATGTGTAAGTTGACTGGAAAATATGTAAATACCAAAAATAAAAAGATATCATAATAAAAAAAAACATAAGTCGTACTATTAAGATATCTCTTACAATTATGGTTAGCACTAAACACGAAAAGACTTGATAGAAATGTTAAATAATGACAAAAACCAAGGATGGAAACACAAAGGATATTACAATTTTCCAAGTCATAACATCTTAATTTCCTTAACTTAATGCAATACTGCTCAATATTCTTGAAACATTACTCAAATTTCTGAATCCTTCCTTGATTGTCGCTTCATCCTTTTTTTATGTTTCTTCATCTCTTCATTCATATCATTTTCCACAAGTTATGTGCTTCTTGATTACAACTTTATTGAAAGCAAATGGGAAAATTATAGTTTAGATCCTCATTTTTTCAAAAACTTATGTTCAATATCAAAATATCTTTTGCTTTGTATAGACTAAAACTAAAAAAAAAAAAATAACTAACAAATTAGTAAAATTTGAGAAAATATCTAGGATAACATAGAGCAAATCAATGATAAAATTAAATCTAATAAAATGTAATTTAAAATTATTCATGTGTAATAAATTTTAAAATATTTACAAATAGGAAAAAAGTAAAAGAAATTTTCTCAAATCTAATTTTTGTAAAATAATAGTTTATGTTGGGCAATGAGTTCCATATTGATGTAACTCTCTCAAATATAATTTTGATAATCCTGATGAATTTATTATGTTGTTTATTTTGCAATATATTTTTCTTACTTAAGGTAATTATACAGTATTTAACTAACTGGTAATTGAGTTCTGCCCCCCCAAAAAATTAATTAGATCTACGAAATAGGATTCCTCATTACCAAAAAAAAAAAAAAAAGAGTAAACATGAGTAAAATAAATACTATTGCATATACTTATAATTAAAGATTTTTTTAAAAAAATATCATTTTATTTTTCAAGAAAAAAAGCATTATTTCACACAAATAAGAGAAAAAAAAAAAAAAAAGTTGATTGCTGAAGGAGAGAGAGGCTAACTTTTTAGAATTCGGGTGTTATAAAGGTGCGTTTAATGCCTCCTAACTTTGCAATTTGTCATAAAAGTAGGCCTAATGCCTCCTAACTTAGTAACATTACTTTGTCGGTTTGAGAAATCTTTGTGGGGATTTAGTCAGAAACGATTGATGCTTGTGAACAAAAACTTTGGATACATTGTCTCTTTGTCCGTGATTATCTAATCAGTTCTTGTATAGAATTGAGATGTCTTTATCATCTCATTAGGCATCTTTATTTCAATGAATCAATTTCTTCATGCAAAAAGACGAAAAGAAAAAAGAGGGAAATATACTTGCACAATTGAATTTTCTTTTTTTCTTTTTTTTTTTTTTTCCCTTCTAGATGATTAATAAAGACTCACTAATAGCAAATTTAAGCATTATAATGTATGATTATAATAATCAATTTTAAACTAAATTTAATATTTATTCTTATATAAATTAGTTAATTAATTAAATAATTAAAATTAATATACTAATAATAATAATTAATATTTATTATTGTGTGTACTAGATTATTATTTTATAAAATATTATCTAATTAGCTATTTCAAGTAAATAAAATAGTAAAAAATAAAGAATTATTATTCAATTAGTAAACTAAATTTTAATAATAATATGGAATTATTTTAATAGAATATAAGAAAATTTGTAGTTTCAGTTTTTATTGGCTATTTTTTTTCTCTTTAGTTCTTTTAATATTTTTTATTATATAGAAACCTAAATGCTTATTATTGTTAAAGTCTTTAAGAGGAGTAAACTGGAAAACTTCTTATAATATAAAATTTTAAATTATTTGTATATAGAGAAATTTTTATATTGTTAAATTTTCTAAATTATTTTTATGTAGAAAGCTTTTTATATTATTTTCTTTATGATTAATTGCATGAACTAAATATTTAATTATGAATTTATTTGCCATATAATAAAATAAAAATATATTATATTGCTACTTATACAAAAGTATTATGTTGTCAACATGATAAATGACTAACATTAATCTAAAACCGAATCTAAAATTAAAATTAATTATATATTAATCAAAAATAGATATTGCATGGTATGATTGTAATGATAAATCTTTAAAATTTTGTATTTATTTTTATAAAATAAGTACTTAATTAATTCATAATTAAAATTAGTATATTAATAGTAATTAAAATTCATTATCATTTTTCATATATTATTATTTTATGAAAAGTTATTTTCTAATTAGATGTTTTTAAGTAAATAAATACATATATAATACTTCTTAAGATTTAATTCTTTTTAGTTGTATAGATTCTTCTAATAATTCTTCATTTTCATTTATAAATGAATTAATAATTACTTATTGACTTATATTCGTTTAAATGTATTTATAATTAAAATATTTATTATAAAATATGTGCTTGAATAAATAATATATTTTTTTAAAATAGATACTATATTAAAATTATTTTTTGTTTTAATGTTTAATTGCTTATTTTACATATTCTTTTAATAACTTTTTTTTTATTTTTGTTTATAAATGAACTAATTAGTTATTGACTTATGCAAAATCATATGCAAGATCATGATTAGAAGTGGACATACACGGATCAATCCAGCAGCATCAACTAGTCCACAGTTGAGTATGGCAAGTCCATCTTCCACTACACAAGATATAACTTCTTTAGGGTATTAGAGAGCCACTCCACTGGCTACAAATTTATCTAAAAAACCCATTCACCAACTTCACTCCAACATCTCATCCACCCACTGCACTAGCTCCAACTTTAGCTTCCCGACTATCCATTACACCAGCTATAGCCTCAACAACCCAACCACCAATCAAGGTGAGCATGGTTGCATCACAGTTGGAGTTTAGATCGAGTCAATGTATCTGCGTTACTTTTCATGATAATTAGTATTTATACTATAATAATATAATATTTACAATAGTAGTAAATAATATATAATCAAATATTACCTTTGTAGAACGATATCATAGAAAATGACACAGATTGTTTTTATCTAAGAGTTGCTCTTACATAATTCGTAAGACATTTGAGGAGCAAAGGGATTTTAGGAAAACCCATTGAAAGAAAATCTCTAAGGAGACTAAGAATTTGCATAGGCATGGAAAACTAGATGCTCTACTTTGCATATATGTATATTTGTATATCATGTACTATTGCTAGTGGTTGTTAAAACACTTTATTTGGGACGAGGTAATTGATGCTTTGGTTAAAATAACGTAGGATTGCAAAGCTATCTACCATTATAGTGACATGTTACATCACAAGCATGAGGATAAGGAGACACCTACTTTTATTCCGTAGACAACATGGAAGCAGTGGAAGAGTTTTAGGTGTCCCTAGTGTTTAAAAGGTTGTCTAAGACATATTCGAGGGATTGTTGCATCACATTTTCGTAAAGCTTGCAATCGTGTAATATTAGAGGGTATATCACACATTTTTGAACATGTTAGATGATTTATTAGTGTGAAATAAATTTGCAAGAATTTCACTTTAATAAATGTTATTCTTTTGCATTTATGTTCATTTATAGGTTTCTACCACCAAAGAGATGTTACTCTCAAAACTATCCCCATATCTCTAAAGTCGATGGCCAAATATTAGATTTAATGCTTGTTGGGCAAAAGTCACAGTGGAGATCTTATGTTGTAGTCGCGATCTTCAAAGTTGCCCTGGATTTTACTCATTCACAGTTGTGAATTCCAATTGTGTCTAGCAGTTAGTACACGTGGCACTCTACCATTGGTTCATCCAAAAATGTAGTCGTTTGATCCCTGTAGAGGATGTTGTAGTCTTGAGTAGAGTGGTTTGTCGTAACTTCCACTGCGAATCAATTGAGATTTTACTTATAAGAAATTGTGGTCGCTACTAAGGTTTCACTGTCATAATTTTTGAATTTTCAATGGGCATTGATTAATTAAAGCTTTAGAGTCCCTCTAAGGAGATTTGAAGATTGTGGTCGTCACTAGCATCGTGAATCCCATCATGAAACTTTTTGTCCTAAATGGACACCAATAACCTTAAGATAGTAGTTGTAACTTTGCATTCACGATCGCAATTTATAGGGTTTTTCCTGCACTTTGATTTTCTTGCATTCATTCAACTTCCAATGAGTTCCTAACTAAACTTATATAAGAACAACACTTAAAAATTGATATTAGTACCTTTCAATCTATGTTGTCAAAATCCAAAGAGAGTTTTGACTTAGGTTTGACCACCCTAATCCAACACTCCCTTTGAATATTTAATGATGATGAAGTGTTTTTTCTTTTCTTTTTCTTTTTCTTTCTCCACTATAAAGTAATCATGAAAATCTAGAGATTTTGGAGGATTCTTCCAAAGACATTAAAAAATGAAAATGGAGAATATACATCCTCATCGAGGATGTTGATGGCTTCTCATTCTTTTCATTCACCATAGATGACTCTTTTTGTTTGAATTGTTCCACTATCTTACAACTTTGGAGTATAATAGAATTTACTTCCTCCATAGGATTAACTTTAGGTTGGCTAGCCAAATTCCTTTGGTCTTCACTTTAGAGCTTTTGCTAACTATCGTATTTGCATCTCCATATTTCTGTTATGATTTTTTATTTGATTTACCTCTACTTTAAGCTTGTCTATCTTTTCTAACTTGAATTCCACTTTCTTAAACTTCTCAATTAATAACTGTTTACATATCCTATGATAATTTTTCCTCTTATTGAGCTATAGGTGCACTAACATAAGGTCTTTGTGGAAACCCTAAAGGATGACACGGCTTAAGTTAGTAGGCTTGATTGTTCTAAGAGAAATGATACGCATAGGGGATGATTGAATTCCCAAACTCGTATGCTTTAATTGAATTGCCCAGGATCGTTTTAATAATTAAGTTTAAAGAACTCTTAATTCTAAATAGACCTTTAGAAAACTTGTTTCTAGCAATCAAAATTATGAAGATTTAAAGGTTGTTAATCCTAAACCTATATTAGCTAAAGCCAATTTAAGCCTAGAATTAACTAATTTGCAAAGTTATTTAGAAATTCACCTAACAACTTCACCCAAGTCCTTTTAAGAACTCAAGAAAGAGAACAAACTCTCACAAAGCAATTATGCCAAAAGAATAATCATCAATTATTATTAAGCTTGGTCGAATATGAGGTATTTATATAGTCTTACATAATTGAATCTCTAATTAATGAAATTAAGAAGCAAAACCCTAAATTCCTAAGTGTAAATTCAGCCATAAGAGTTTTGGCCACCTAAAAACATGTTAAATAAGGTTTCCTAATGAATTAAGCAATAAAAGAAGGTCTTGTGATTGGTCCATATGGTATTCGGTCATCATAAGGTAATATGTAGCAAGAATCTTTCTTAATTGCTTACAAATATAAAAGACAAACAAAGAAATCCTAATCCAAAAAAGAGAAAAGGAATTTGGCCAATAAGAAGTAGTCCTAAAGAGAATAAAAAGACAATGCTAACTAAGTAAATCTTGGAAGTGTCTTTGACTTATAGGCTTTGTTGTGGTTTTTATCTCTTTAAGAACACATTTTTTACTGTTTAAACTTACCTTGGTCAAATGATATGGATTTTTATTGTCTCCTCATGTTGGGCTCCATTAAGTCAAGCTAATTGCTCCATTTAAAGTCCAAGTTCCAATCATCTTCTAATTTGCTCCATGCACCAACTTTGGGCTTTAAGTTCCATGCTCCATCCTTGATTCCATTAGGTCTATTCGGCTTAACTATATTAAGAAATTAGGATGATTATGCCAACATTGATTATAGGTTTTAAAGTAGGAATTATTTTATTGTCTTTGAAGTTGAAAATAAATTGAACTTACTTAGACATGCCGGAAGTAAATGGATTACCCATTTGTCACTTGATGTCCATATGTGCTCCCTTATACAATTCATAACTCTAGGTTGGAGTAGCAATGATGTTCACATCCACACCTTCAATCTCTTTGCATGAATATCAACTTTAACACTTAATAAAGTATAGGCAATAATGTTATGAATGCCTACCACACATCTATAAGATCCTTTTTCATTGGCTTATTGGTATTCATTAAAGGTCATCTCCTTAAAAAGAGCATAAGCTTATCAATTGACTTCCCTTTAAGTGCTCCTTCCATGATGGCTTTAATTGTGATCCAAGCCTAATGGGTTAATCATGTATAAAAAGTTTCAACTATCAACCACTTTCACAAGCCATGATGTTGACACTTTCTTTGAAGTTCTTTATACCTTTTCCAAGCTTGTATAAGGTCTCACCTAATTCTTCATAAAGATTATGATAGCTTATCTCGATTAAGCAGTTTTTCTCAATGGAAAATATTTGGCCATGAAGGCTTTTGAGAGATCTTCATAAGCAGCAAAGGAATTTGGTACTATAGGTTTTAATTATCTTTTGGCCTTGTCTTTCAAAGTAAAAGAAAATAATCTCAAATGACTAACATCTTCAGTTACCCTATTTATCTTGAATGTTGTACAAATCTCAAAAACCTTGGCTAGATTTGCATTAGGATCTTTAGTAGCTTCATTTTCAATAGTATTTTGATGCACCATTTATATTATTATCAGTTTAATTTTAAAATTGTTGGCAACAACAATAGGCTTTGTAATGTTTAATTGAGTTCCACTAGCATTTGACATAGTAAAGTTCCTTAAAGCTCTAGATATATTACCCTCCTTTATCCATAGTATTCTCTTCAAGTGTTACTCCCTCTCTTTATTGTCTTGTTAAAAATTGTAGGTACCTTTTTAGATCAAATGCAATAAATTCTAAACTTCACCTCTGTCTTATAAAGAAAGGAATGAGGCCTAAAAAATAAAAAAAAAAACACAAATTAATATTGCAAAAATAAAAGCTAGATTAATAGAGAATTTAATTAATATTTGATATTGCCCTAAAACTATCCTTGGCGATGACATCAAAAACTTACTAGCTACTTACAAGTAAACAGGTCACATAAGTAATACAAAAATGTGTAAAACATTGTTCCCCCAAGGATCGCAGGTCAAATATCGAAAATATGTTAAAATCTTTATTATCTAACTAATCAAATTTACACAAGGTTGCTTAGAGGAAATAAAACTAAAATAAAAACTAATAAAGGAGTCAAAAATATTAATTAAAAGAATTTTCTATAACATATGGGATCTTGGGTGATTAGGGTTCACTATATTACCTCTCTATAAACATATACTTATCATAATGCTAATTATACTTAGGTTGTAACTTGAAGATCAATTGCCTTAAGATTTGATATGACCCAAGTAAAGATGGGTTAGGCCCAGTTACATACAAAGCTCGATTTGGTCTAATAAATCACAATAAGATAGCAAAACCAACTCGACCTAGAATGAGTCCTACAAACTCATAGGTCAGTGTGGCTCGACCCATATAAAGATACTCAATCCACGACTCATCCTAATCAGGAAGTTATGGCTCCTCATTTAGAAGTTGGTCCTCATCAGGAAAATATAATCTTAAGCAAGAAAGAATTCAAGTCTTACTCTAACAAAGAAACAAGTCATTCTACCCACTATATAAAGGACCTCACCAGGTATTTCTTATACTTACATTTACTCACTTTGCATCTCTTACAAATCACTGAATTAAGCATCGAGTGAGTTTTCGACACCCGATTAGACACCCCTCTCATCGTCGTTGTCTTGCAAGAATCAAACCAATAGGACCCGAACCGTCTATTTCAACCCAGAAGACCTAGTTGAACCAACCTTTGTGGTAAACCTCACAACATTATGATTCTCCAAAAGATATAAATTCTAAGCAAATTGGTTGATATAGTGATGTAAATCTCAAGTTGTTGGTTCTTGATCTCTAAAAGCTCACCTAAATCTCTAAAAAGTGGAAAATCTTCCATAGAAGTGTCCCCTCCTCTTTCCTTCTAAGCTTATTAGATCCCCCTCCCCCCCAAAATAACTCTTTCAATCTCTTTTGAAAATCCATTGCACTCAGAATGCAAAACCTGGTACACAACCTTGGCGTTGCTTGTGGCATCTTATTTGGCTCTGTCGGTTGTTTGGCGTCTGGTTTATACAGCCTTAGCCCGTGCACGTTTCTAGATGGTAATTATGCTCAGTCTAACCCCTCAGAAAGTGCACAACTCGATGCATTACCTTGCCAATGGCCTAAACGTGTTTAAGAAGCTACTATTGGCCTTTGGCTTGCACAGGCTTCGCACTTTTCTGTAGAGCAATTATGCTGTGTCTGGTCTCCTACAAAGTGCATAGTCCGATGTCAAGCCTTGGCTTGGCATCAACCTTAGGTCCTTGTTCAACTTCTTTTTCTTCAAATTCATTCCAAATGGCCTTTCTTCCATTTACTCTATCATGAATTATCTTCTATTATCTTTCAACCTATATCAAGCAAAAATAAATTAAAATTAACTAAAAAGCTAAAAATAATTACTTGAGAACATAAGAAATATTCTTTATTTAATAAATATAAGTGTGTAAAATTACACACATCATTATATTTTAGGGATAAAACAAGTTTTTTATAAACTTATAAATAATTATTAATAATTGTATCAATATATCAATTTTATTCATTCATTTTCATTTATGAGATAAATGGTCCAAAAATATTAAAGAATTCTTATAAGCATAAAAGTCTGTCAGTTTAACTATTATTGATAATTAATAATTATTATAGATAAATGATAATAGATATATATAAATTGTTTGGTAAAAATATGCTAACAATTGCTATTAATATGCCAAATAACCAATAAACTTATAATTATTTTCAGTATATTATATTTTCATTATGTTGCACAATCATAACGAAATAAATAATGTTAATTAAAAATTCAATTAAATATATATATATATATATATATATATATATATATATATATTATAATATATTTTTGCCCATTAATATTATAATTATTTTTAGACATTTATAAATATTTGTTTGCATTTTTTAAAATTAAAATAAATTTAAGTAATTTAACTGCACAAAATTGATTAAAAAGTATAATTCTATTATTAAAATTTTAATAAAAGTAACTAGATAGAATACATATTTTCAATTTAAGCTTTTTAATAATTAGCTATTAATGTTCAAATCTCACCAATATAAGATCTTCTTGTTAATAGAGAAAAAACATTTTCAATTATATTTTCTCTTGATAAAATATTAATTTAACTTATCAACTAAAAAAATAAGATAAAATTACTAAGACAAATATAAAAAAGTAAGAAGCTTGAAAAGATTGTATACAAATGCTAATAAAAACATAAAAATTAAAGAATATCATTAAAAAAAAAAGTGAGTTACTATAACCCTTGAGATTTAACAAAATTAATTAATCAAATCTTTTATATTTTTAAAATTGAACTAAAAAGTCCTTTAAATTTACTTTCATCAATAAAATGGATTTTCTATTAAATGGTTTTCAAATGTCTATCTTACTTTCGATTCAATGTCAAATTTTCATATTTTACTATATTACATAATCTCTATCCATTTATCTATATATTTCAATTTTTTTTTTTATCATCAATGAATGATTCATTAAAATTTTAGATAAAAGACCCATTTTCATCTTTTCTCATTCATCTATTTTGATATTGGCATTGTTAATATGAATTAGACGCATTCCTTTGTAAGGTCTAGCTCAACATTATGGGCAAAATCCATTTAATCTGTCATAAATCTAGTTCAGTTTAGATTGGACTCTCAATTTAATAATTAGCATTGGTTCGACCCATATACATAGTCCATCTCTAATTATCTTCTCCTTGAATCATCATTTTTTTAGAAAGCACTATTCTCTTGAGGAAGTTTCAGATAAAAAATAAGCAACACCCTATATAAGAAGTATGTTCATTCCTTACTAATATTCTATATGAGTTGCTATATATAAAGGGTCCCTCAACCAAATACTTCATTTATTCTATTTCTTCTATTTTCACTCTCAAATTGCAGTTTTTGACTTAAGAATCAAAGTGGACTTTGATACAAGACTTCCCTTATATTTTCTCGTCTTACAGGACTTGATCCAAAAGGACCCTAGCTACCTAACCGAAACCCAAAAAGACACTTGCAAACTATTTAGCACAATACCATAGACTACAACGTATCCATAGCAGACTTTTTAAAAAAAAAATTCTTCTTTTCCGCATAAGAAACAATATGATTTATTAAAAACACAAACAATAATTTCTTCACATAAAGTTATAAAATACAAAAATTTTAAAAAAAAGCTAAAAAAGCAAAAAAGGAGCATCTAACGCAAATTTTTGCTTCTTTTTTTCACTGGAAACAATATGAAACAATAATTTGCAGCGAATCTCCAATTATATATGCAGTCTTTGATAGAAAAAGAGCAAATTGATTAAAATCTCACATTTAATTAACTAAACCCCTAGCATTTTTGGTACAAAAAAATCCATCAATTAACGCTATTATTCGCACCTTTGTGCATCATGTAAACAAGATGACGTCCACAAATTGTGGGCCACAATGTTCCGAATTACAGTAAATGAGACAAGATGGGCCAACTACGTCCTTGACCTGGGTTACAATAATATCAACCTTTCCAGATTTTACATATTCAAATGGATTCTCTTTGTTTGTTGTTTTCCATAAGCGAAAACTAAGCAAAGAAGTCGGTCGTACTGTAAAACAAAAAGCAAATGACGAAGAAGAAAAAAAAGAGAGAAGGAAAGGGATTGATTTAATTAGTTTTTTCCTTTGAAGAGAGAGAAAGGTAATTTGGTAACTAAATTATTTATTTTACAGCTTGGGTCATTTTTATTTTCAACTAATGGAAATTACAACAAAGCAAAATCTCGATGACCTTTTAAGTTGATTTCGAAAATAGAGATGATAATTAATTAATTTTGTCAAACCTTAAGGATTATAATATCACCATAAAAATAAAAAGTGGAAAAAGATTGCATAAATTTTAATAATTATTTTAAAAACAACTATTATAAAAAAAAATTACTACTTTCTCCATCTTAAATTGATAAACTTTTTTTTTTTTTTTACATTGGCTAAGAAATATTAGGTAATTTAATTAAAGTGATTGTTTTTACTTAACTTTTTCTATTATACCATTGTATTAGTATTAGAATACTAAATATAAATAAAGAGTATTCATTTTAAATAATCTTAGAGTTTGTTACGTAAAATTAAAAACGATTAATATTGCTAATAAATAAAATTATCAAACCATAAGTATCAAAATTTCAAATTTTAAATTTTGTTTAAACTTTCAATAATATATTAAATGATTGTTGTTTATAAGTGTTAATAATCATATAATTAAATAAGAATAAAATATAAAAACAAGTAATTCAACACGTTTTGCAAAAGAAAACTAGCCTAAATATTGAGATAACTAAAAAAATTAGACCTATTAATTTGGGACGAATAAAGTATAATTTTTTTCCTTTTTAAAACTTATGCTGTTAAAACTATAAATAGCAATCAGCCCTTTTTTTTTTAATTAGAAGATTTTTTAAAACGAAAAGGTTAACTGCTATTCTAAAAATTAAAACACACCTTGTCTTGTTTGATGTGGCGAAGTATGGTAGTCTATTTTATTTGTTTTAATGAAAGTTTTGTATTGAATTTATTAAAATATCCTTTAAATATAGGTTTTAAGAAAATGTTTGAATAAAAATTATAAAAACAAAACAATGATAAAAAAAAAAAAGACAAAATAGTTAAAATTGAATAAAGCAAAAAATCTTATCTCCTCAGCCCATCTTAATACAAATTACCATTCAAAAACTCTAATCCAAACAAAGGGTAAGTTACAGGTGTCCATGTGTTCAAATTGAAAGATAATCCATTACTACGCGGCCCCGAAATTTTGCACCACAAGTTTTTCCACCTAATTTGATAAATGCTTTTTTTTAGTTTTGCACATTATAATTTTATTTTGATAAAAAATAAAACAAATAAATATTATTAAAAATAATTTTATCAGAACATAAAAGTGATACAAATTGTGATAAAAAAAAAAAAAAAGGGGGGGGGGGGGGGGGGGCGCCCCACCAACAATTTTCCGTTAAAAAAATGCCAAAAAAAAACCAGTAAAAAAAAAAAATTGCTAAAAAA